>OY745763.1:2044292-2237538 GCA_963556305.1 Platismatia glauca | reverse complement strand
CCCTAACCCTAACCCTAACCCTAACCCTAACCCTAACCCTAACCCTAACCCTAACCCTAACCCTAACCCTAACCCTAACCCTAACCCTAACCCTAACCCTAACCCTAACCCTAACCCTAACCCTAACCCTAACCCTAACCCTAACCCTAACCCTAACCCTAACCCTGGTGTGCCCGCAAATCTTGGCGCTGGAACAACCAAATCAAGTTCACCTCAATGTTCGGTATCTTGACATATTACAATTTAGCGAAGAAATTTTATATGACGAAGCTCTAAATAACATCATAAACTTCATACCTGTCATCAAGATCTTCTTCAATAGAGCTCTCATTGTGGAGCTGTGTCAAGGGTCGTAATTCCCACGCCACCGGGAATTAAATACTACCCCGATAGTAGGATTTTGGGGTTGCACATTTCATTGCGGAATGCGCAAAGACGTCATTTTCCATCAGCTACATAGTTGCCAGGGGATTAAGGGTCAAAAAGTGGGATGCGCGTCAAAAGAATTCATCATGCACGTTCCTGGAAAGACGTAGGGGAGTTGCTATACCCTACTCCAGACCTCAGTGATCGGAGCATGAATTGATCGGATAAATAATATCCTGCGGCCATCACAATGAGATTGAGAAGCCCAGTTCATCAGGGTTTCGAAGAAATCGTATGGTACAGAGCGTTTCATCAAGGATACTGAACGTACTCACAATCTACACAGCATATGCACATGAGCGGCCGAGAGGCCCTCTCGCATGTCTCTTGGAGCGAAAGTTTTCTTAGTGCTGATGGCACGAGCGGACGAGACTAACAGTCAGGGCAACGATGGTTTGAGGCATTTCGTGCCTCGTATTTAGTGCTCCCAAGCGTTGTCCCTACGCTCGATGGTCTTCGCCCTTGGCATACATGCTCACAATAGTCTTCCTCGAGACAAAAGTCTAGTAGCAGAGTACTCCCTTAACTTTTCCGAGCCCTGCGTAACCATATCACTACTCGTTCTTCACCATTGATTTAATCTCGAGTCTGACAACGTACTCTCATCTCCATGAGTCCCGCCCAGCAGTACCCGTCAGCCTATTTGGCTGAAGACCGTGGATGGGAGCTGATCGCAGTCGTGATCACATTTAGTGTCCTCGTAACCGTCTTTGTGTCCCGAACATTGAATAAAACTTTGAATGGCCTGGATGTGTATCTTATGCTCCCAGCATATATCTTTTGCTTCGGCAATATTATCATTTCTTTGCGTAAGTGAACGGTCTGGCGCCCATTCCCCACTGAACGACGTGCTATAATATCTGACTGATTCTGGCAGTCCTCGTCAAGTATGGGGGAACTGGCCGTCACGTGGTGGCACTGAGCCCTGGAACGCTTCTCATATGGCTGAAATTCGGTCTGACCGAGCAATATGTTTACATGCTCTCTATCACTCTTCCCAAACTCGCTATCCTCTGCCTTTACGAACGAGTATTCACAACAAAATTCTATCGTCACTGGATTACTATTACGGCTGCGATCATTGTCCTGACCTTGATCAGCTCGGCAATAACGACGTTTACCATTTGCAGACCCTTCAAATATACTTGGGATAAAACGATTCCCGGCGGCAAATGTGCTAATCAAATGGCCTCCTACCGTTATATCAGCGTCCCAAATCTATTGACGGACGCTATCATGCTGATTCTACCTTTACACGTTGTGTGGAACCTTCAAATGGGCATTGCTCATAGGGTCGGGCTGACGGTCACGTTCATGGCTGGCTGCATGTAAGTGAAGGCAACAAGAATAGAGTCTGGCCATCACCCAGGCACATGTACGGACCTAACTCGTTGGGACAATAGTGGCATAATCACTTCCATCGTGCGGTTCGTCTCTTTCTTCCACATGGACCTTCTGGAAGACCCTACCTTTGACTCAGTCAAAAGTATGACCTGGTCTGTTGTCGAGCCAAGCGTATACCTCATGGCCGCAACTTTACCTTCCCTGCGCCCTCTTATACGACGAATCTTCAAAGACGTGAATTATGGCAGCTTTTTCACGCGACTTCAAAGCTACTGTCTCCGCGTCTTCTCCATGCAGCGAGAGACCGACAACGTCCCACTGGTAGGCGCGTACGGCAGCTCGAGCATGAAAAATGCGACAGCTAATGGAGGAGCAAGCGGTGGCACCACCACCGTTGGCTTCCAGAGGCTAGAAGATTCTATTAATCAGCAGTATCTTTTAAACGGCGGAGACGAAGGAGGGGCTAAGACACTACACACGTATCGAGAACGGTATGAGCATGAGGGAGGTGAGGTCAAGCTCTGGTAGCCAGCTTCTTTCGCAGCAAGATAGGACTGCAAGTACACGGCGGATTGTGTTGGTTGTGAAGCTAGAATACTGACAGAGTCGCCTGGATGATCTACTATCGTGTGTTATGAATTCAGCCAAGATGATCAATTGTTCTGACGTTTTCCTTTCAGATGGCCGCTCGCCATCTTGTACACAGACTCGCATTAATTGCTGAATGGCCCGTAGTCCGGCAAGAAAAGCAGATCATAACAATTCATACAGGCCCCTTACTCTAACGATCGTTGCAAGAAAAAAGTACTAGCTTTGACCTCCAGCGATCATGACCCAAGGGATACGTATTAGGTTGTCAAAATCCAGACCGCCGAAGTCTTCTAAGCAACCCTGGGAATTGTTCAGTCATTTGCCGAAATTGCATGCCAATTCCATCTTTCCTTAGACAAGGTGGGGCTAAATTGCATGCATGCATTATCCTCAAGTGTTGTGGCTAACTATCCAGTGTTAGGGGAGATCGTTAGTCTATCCTTTACCACAAACTTTACCGCCCGGAGACTCTGTCTGATATCCTCTCTGTCGTTTCCTCTTGGTCATCACTCTAAAATTCTCTGGGCAGCATGGCCGGCCGCATTGGTCAAGGACAACTTCCTGACAACGCTGATCCCGCCCAACGCGGCTCCCCAAGTTCCGGGACATAATTCAAGTTGGCATACTCTCCAAATTGGAGCCGCTCGACGGGCTCTTACTTCCCGAAACTCTATTCTTTGAATTCGATACCTTTCGAGAGCATTTTCGCCCTCATAGACTCTCCATGGTAACCAGTATCTCAGGAAGTTTTAACCACCTTTGTGAATCATGGCTCTTCCAACCACTATGCACGCTCAAGTCCTCAACGCCTTCAACGCGCCCTACGAACTCACTACGCGACCTCTTCCTCGTCCTCCGACAAGTCATGATGTCTTGATACGAGTCCACGCCGCTTCATATTGTCACACGGACGCCGTCTACGCCTCCGGTGCTATGGGCAAGACCCTCCCTCTAGTCCCCTGCCACGAGTTCGCCGGCACCGTCGTCTCCCTCGGGGTCGACGCTCAGCTCTCCACAAGACTCCAAATCGGCTCCCGCGTCGGCGTGCCCGGTCGCGCATATCATCCTTGCGGTCATTGCACCGAGTGCGTAAACAGCGAGGATGAGACGGGGTATTCCGTTTACTGCCCGAAGGCTGGCAACAACGGCATCACGCGCGACGGCGGGTTCCAGGAATTCGCAATCGTCGACTCGAGGCAGGTCGTGCCGATGCCGGAGGAGCTGGGGTTCGTCGAGACTGCACCGCTCATGTGCGCGGGACTGACCGTTTTCGCGGCGCTGAAACGATGTAAGCTTGAGGTTGGGGATACGGTGGGCATTATTGGTTGCGGCGGCGGATTGGGCCATCTGGGCCTGCAGTTTGCGATCGAGATGGGCTATCGTGTTGTTGGGATCGATAATGCTGATGCCCCGCTTCATCTGGCGGAGAGCTGCCTGAAAGTGAGACCATCAATCGGGTCAGCCATTTTTGATGCGAGAATCACGGATGCCGAAACAGTTCTTTCGTCACTTCCCAGCTCGAAAGATACGGCACTACCCTCTGAGCGCGGCATTCCAGCCGTTTTAATCCTTCCGGAATCTCAAGCTGCTTTCTCCTTCGGAATGTCCCTCCTTCTTCCACATGGTAAGTGTGTGGTGGTGTCATTCCCGGAAAAAGGCTTCCATTTTAGCGCCAAGGATCTGGTGTTCAAGGATGTCGAGATCGTGGGTAGTCTAGTTGGGAGCAATCGGTGCGCGAGAGAGATGCTGCTGTTGGCGGCACGCACGAACGTAAGAGCAAGTGTGAGGACGTGGAGTCTGGAAGGATTAAATGAGTTGGTGGAGGCGTACAAAAGAGGTGAGGGTGGAAAATTGGTGGTAGATTATGCGTTGGGGTCGGGGCAAGTCAAGGAGGCGTTGAATAGATAGTGCATATGCAGCGGCGCAAGAATCGGAAGGACGGAGGTCTTAAATTCACACACATTTCAACTCTTGTGTGCTTATAAAGCCGAGACAATCATTGATCTGTAGTGTTCAAACTTGCAGTACACGAGTTTAGATAGGGAGAGAATATATGTACAACAGTAAAGACTCGCATCTTGGTCACGCCGAATCCAGGAGATGATTACAGCTCATCAATATTGCGAGTCATTATGTACAAAACGACATGCACTGCACCTCACGTAAGACGTTCTTTAATTGACAACTTTCAAAGAACCCGCTCTTTCAAGCTTTTTCCTGATGATTGTAATCGACTCCCACAATACTCATATCTTGAATTTTCTTGTCAAGGTCATCTTCCTGGTCATGCGTGATGTGAACCGCAACGGGGTCGCCAAAAAGCTCGTTGATCTCTTCTAGGGAGAGGCCTTTAGTCTGTTACGCTCGTTAGTAGTGATAAGACGGATGCCCAGGAACTTCCTACCTCCGGAAAGAATACCCAGACCATTGTGAAAGTGCAGACGTCAAGGCAGATGAAGACAAGATAGAACTTCCAGCCTATGTGAGTAAAGCCTATTTTTGATATCAGTATCGTAGGTGCAGAGGATAGATATTAGCTGGCGACCTACTGGTAGGCGCCACTCCAACAAACAATGCCGCTGCTGCCGTCTGGGCAAAAAGACTCAAAGCGACGCCGATGCTTCGGAATTCCATGGGGAAAGCCTCTGAGACTATGACATATTGTTGTGCGTCGATGAAAGTGGCATAGAATACCACGTAAAAAAAGATGAAGAAAGTGCCGAAGCCCAGCCCAACTTTGTTCGGTACGTCTTGGCCGACGAAATATTTGGTCAAGGCGGCCTCAAACGCCAGACAAGTAGCTGTCCCCGCGATACCTATCAAAAGGCAAATTTTGCGGCCGAAGCGGTCCATGAGGGCAGTCGCGGCCACGATGTTGCCTAGCATGCCTACGATGTTCCAAATTGCGAAAAGTAGGATTGGAATTCCGCCGGTAATGCCGAGTCCGGTATAGAGAGTGACTTGGTAGTCTGTTTCGACGTGGATGCTTAGCATCCTCTTGGCCTACAAGCATGAGAAGATGAACCTACTGTTCACGACGAGATTGCCAGAGCACGCGCTGCTGAGAGTTGCGCCACAGCCAATCAGGATTCTGCGCCGGTAGCTGGCCTTCTTGAAATAATCCCACCAGTGTACAACCCCAAGATTTTGTTTCTTCTGTTCATCTAACGCAAATTGCTGGGTCATCTGGTAGAATTCTTTGCGGGCGAAAGTGTCGTCTGGGTCGTCTGGTTGAGCGTGGAGCTTCTGAATGACTTGGAAAGCCTCGTCGGTACGGCCCTTCATAAGTACTACCCTGCTGTCAGCAACTTCCTGGAAGAAGAGAATACAATACGTACACCATCGAGGACTTTCTGGTAGTTTCCAACTCCCCGACAACAGGATCAAAGTAGGTACCAGTTGCACGGCGAAGGGGAATCGCCATTGGAATGTTGATGTTGAGTCATAGTAACATCCGAACCCAACAAATCCTGTGAGAGCATATCCCAGCCCTAGAGTAATGCCGTGAAGTCCCACGTGGAATCCTCTGTGCTTGGGTGGAGACAGTTCTGCTTGATAGAGTGGAACTATGATTGTCAGCCGGCGTCAGAAACATGGCAACCAGCAGGTGTTACCTCCACAGACCATCTGGCCGACGCCCCAGCCCATGATGAATCGACTCGCAAGGTACATAGCAACATTAGCCGCGCCTGCCATCAAAGCGGCGCCGAGAATGCAGACCACGCAAGCAATCTGAATTGTTCGCAATCGTCCAAATGCGCTCGCGGTATACGCGATGGACAATGATCCCAGGGCACCACCGGCGAAGAACAAGCCATTCATCGCACCTTATGCTGTGTTAGTAGAGATAGAGTGTCACGAAAGAATGCGAGTTGTTCACCTAGTATTGTGTTTGTCCGAGACAGACCAGGGCCTTTTTGAGCAAGGTCAAAGTACGTATAGAATTGAGGCTGTCCAATGACTTGGCCAATGATACTGGCAGCGTAGCCTGGGAGGTGTTAGAAGCCTGTATCATCCAATACTGCCCGAACTATCTTACCATAGGTAATGGAGCCTATCGCTGCAAAGATGGTTATGTATGAAGTGTGCCGATTTCTCTTCGCCATTTTTGAATTTGAGATCCTACTGAATCTGTGGAAGGTGAAGAGAGTGGAATATCCGGTTACCGATGATGCTCACAGCAGTCTTACTCTGCGAGCCTGCAACAAGAAGTCCGTTGATCGTCGAGACCATAGACCTTAGTCTTTTTGTGGAGAACAGCAGTTCATACAAATACGCATTGCTCGGTCACAATCCCCAAATTGGAGTTCAGGGTCAACGATGATCAGCAACACTAAACGCGGCTGTTCCATCCCCAGAATCCCCAGAATCAGACAGACTTTTACCCCACACTCAAAGTTTGAACTCGACCACTCCTAAAACTTTCCCACGCCATGATATCTGGGGCTTTGAAGTTCGCTGGAGGCAGTCCCATGTCCGATTCTGGCAACGTACGATGATAGCCACGGCGGTTCCCACCACAGGTCTTGGTATTCGTTATCGAAGCTCTAATCTGGGAACAAAGCAAAGAGTAGCGAGAACCGAGTATGTGATATTTTGAGACATGTCATCAGCTTATGGCTCAATCATGTCTGCGTAAATATTCAGCGACCTCCCAATGACATCAATCATTTGCCAGATACTGTCCGATCGAAATAGCTTTGCCCAAAGTCGAACTACTGCGGCACTCAGGTGCTTCCCGCTCTCTATTGGCTGGTCAGGAGGAGCAGCATACTCCGTTTCCGCTATCATTTGAACCACAAAATTGAGAAGCTTATTCTCCTCCATCGAAAGAGGAGGCTCTGGCGTGCGAACCGTGACCGACTCCAGCCATTTAGTCAGTAATAGGGCGCACTCTAACGAACAGAGAGCGTGCTGGGTCGACCAGAAAAACATTTGGGTATGGGCGACAAAATCGATGCCCAATTTGATGGGTATGCTTAGCGCATGAGCACAATGTAAAGCAGCTCTGGTCATCCTTTTACCTCGCCCCACAGGCGAGCTTCGTTTGATTGACATTGCGATTTGCGACGGATCCCAGCTGCGCAATGATCGGATGGGTCCGGTATCTACATTGATGCGTATATAGGCTATCCTCAGTAAAGCCAAAGAGTTGAACGAGAGTGGGCCGTGAGGACTCAACGGGTCGACAGAGGATTCTGGATTTCTTGCCCAGCTACTCTGCCACGATTTCAACGCATGTTCCAGTGTGATCAATTCAGTCAAATGTGAGGGCTCGCACTCTGTACGGGATGAGCGAGTTACCTGCTGGACGAACCAAATATGCTGGACCAATGCATGTATGAGAATGTAGCCTCCGAGAGTGGAGAGCTCAGTTGTCCGCGTATCAACACTTCCTCCACTGAGAATCTTGGTGAAAGAGTCTTGAAAACTCGGCTGGGGCTTCTCTTTCTGGCGTATCTGGGCCCATTTTTTTGCAGTAGTGGATTTCCACTGTGCTTCGCTGCAAGGAAGAGCCATTCCAAGTGTCCGGTTCAATATCAAGGGAGGAATGTCGAAAGTAATGCAGTGAAGATTGAAGAAGCAATAGACGATGAACTTGGTCCTTTTGCTTCCTTCATGCTCTATCCACTTCTCCCAAGTAGTATCTTGCACCAGATGCTCTGGTCCCAATCCCTCATCATGAATCAAACTCTCTAGCTGGCTGCGCAAAGTCATTGCTGCCCTTGCCAAAGTCGTTTGCTCAAACCATGTTGCCATGGCCATAAGAAGCAATAGCGCCTGTGCTGTTTCAATAGGTTTCCCGAGTAGATCTTCGGAGGGCTGAAATATAGCTTCTAGATGGGATGAGGCGACGTGACTCTGATGGTGTCTCGAAGATGACTGTTCTTCATTTCTGCCTGGTCGCCCAGTATTTTTACGGTCTCGCTCCCGAATTGATTCCGTGGCAATTGCCTCTGCAGCGTGAAATATCTGCACGCTCTTTTCAGGTTCTCTACAATATTGAGCACCAACAGCTACAATAGCAAGGACAAGCTCAACAGAGGCACTCGAAGTGGATACTGTGGGTATGTGTAGAAAAGGAAGATGTTCGTGGAAGCCTGTCACATAGCCGCCGAGATATCGTGTTAGAGCGTGACGAGTGGGTAGGACGAAGTTTTCCGGTATCATATGACGAAAACGCTCAAGTCGACCATTTAGGATCGACCGGGAGTCATTCGAGACTTCCAACATAGGCGTGCCGCTCTTTCCTGAAGAACGGGTAGAGCAGGGCTGTTGCTTTGGCTGCTCCTCTGGCTGCTCTTCCGGCTGCAATGACGGAAGTCGGGAACCAAAGCGGGAGAATGTAGACTGATCTGAGTTTTCTAGCCGTATACTGGTGTTCGTGTGATGAGTGAAGCTTGGCGGCAGGATATCTGGCACAGACACCATGGGATCGGGCGAGAAGGAGGGTAAAGGTTGCTCGAATTGGGCAATCGTGGAGAAGACCTGAGTCGGTAGAGTCGCATTGTCAAGGAACATTATGTAATCATCAAAATCTGCGAATGGCAGTATTTGGGAAGCTGCAGTCGGGTCTTCGAACTGCAGGCTGGGTGTTGCAAACGACGGATCGACCTGCACAGTAGTATTAGGCCTAACATCTAAAGCGGAAATGCCATCGACGTCCGGTATGATGGCATTCTCTTCTAGCAGTTGTGCAGGTGGAGAAAATCCTCTTTGACCATTCAATGAAGTGCTGATGGGGCTCCGTTGGTAGGTCGTTTCACTATTCATGATTTGCTGATACGTGTCTGGTCCAGAAGGAGATGTCGGCAGCTCATCTTCTCCCATACACACGAAGGTAGAGGTCGAAGACGCCGATGGTGGCGAATTAATTGAGCCATCTGAAGGTTTACCGGCGGAGTGTGCTAGTCGCTTATGTCGTAGAAGGAGGTCGCTGCGAGTTTCTCAGCATCATGAATAATCAAACAGTGCCTTTTTCTGTGACCTTCTGGTAAAGGAGTGAGAGCATAGTGCGCATTGAAAGGGTTTCTCTTTTGTATCTAGAACCACGTTCAGCTCATCTTTGCTCAGCGGCGAAAGCCCAATTGTCAGATGCTTACGAGATCTTTTGTGGCGCTGAAGATGCTCAAGCCTGGCAAAGCTTCGAGGGCAGAGGGTGCAATCGAAATTCTTGCGCCTGTTGGAGCTCATGGTTCGAGAATCAGCATGCTGGATGCGATTCGCTTGATGCGAAGAGATTTGCTGTTTGCGTGTTGGTATGTTGTAATTAATCTTTATCTAGCAAAACACATCATCCAGGAATCAAGATCAAGACATTATAATGGCTCTGTCTCTATCGTGTGGAGGAGCAGCGTGGTATCCAAGCTCTCAAATGTGAAAGAGCATCCTCTACGGAGTAACCCAAGAATCAAATAATTGATCAAGTCTTGGCACCATTCATGTTTTTACCTACCCCTCTTCCTCTTCTGAGCTTAACAAACCTAGCGTCTTGGCATTGGTAGATCACCCAAAAGGATGCGCCGGCAGCAGTCACCATCATCATCTGCTCTGTTACAGTCTTGAAGTACAGATTACAATGGACCAAGGGGACATAAGAACGAGTCGGCCCCAAATGCCAAAGGCCGGAACGATACGTCTTGCTGACTTGGGCTGTAGAGTACGTTTGTCCTTGAAATATCCCGTTCAAGTATTCCCTCCGTACCAACTACCAAGTGCCTAGACGATCACCAACCGCCAATCCCCTGTCCCACAGCCAAGCAACCCTTCAGACTTTCCCCTTCTCTGACTTGTACTCTCCAGCCGCCGTCATCTCGTTGATAACCCTTTCCGCAATCTTGAACCCTTCCAATCCGGCCGGCATGCCACAATACACCGACACTTGTAGCATCGCTTCTCGAATCTCGATAGGTGTCAGTCCGTTGTTGATGGCTCCCCGGATGTGGTTGCCCAGTTCCGGCCCTCGATTCAGTGCCGACAGCATGCCAATGTTCAACAGACTGCGCTGCTTGCGCTCCAGCCCTGGACGATTCCACACGTGACCCCAGCACATCTCAGTCACCAAGTCCTGCATCGGCTTGGCGAAGTCGCTTGAGCCGCCTGCTAGCGCTTTGTCGACGTATGCATCACCGACTACTTCTCTGCGCGTTTTGATGCCTGCGTCGAAAAGTTGCTTGTGGAGGGTCTCGATATCTGATGAAGACTGCATGGTGGGTAGAGGCTAATGCCCGGGCTGGTTTGGACAAATGGTGAGAGTGAGATGGGTTTGGGTGCAGCGCTTGATAGTCCCAGATTTGCGAATTTCAGTGTATGGATTGTTTCTCTTTGGCTAAGTGACGTACGGATGGACTGCTCTACGAGGAGATCGCTTCATCTTATGAATGGTCATCTGATGTGCAAGAGTGCCGAAGCTCCCGAAAGTTGCCGTGTTGGAGTCTGATCATTGCTGGGTATTTACTACCCCACACTCTCTCCAAATTGGGGTGGAATATGGTTTGGACCCACGCAAACATGCCTCATGAATCATAATTATCATCCCAGCCGTCTTTCGCAACGGTCTAGCGGAAGAGCAAAGGCGACCATTTCACATCTTTCCATGCGAATAGTCATAGCCTGTAATTCATTTCACTCAAATTCCAAGAGATATCGCCATCCACCATGACTTTCATCAACGGCCAACATGGAATTCCAGCAGTCACATATGGCTTCATTGGTACGTCATGTGGCCTTCAAGGATTGGCTGGAATCCGCAGCTAAATCAGAGACAGGTCTTGGCAATATGGGATACCGCATGGCCAAAAATCTGCGAGCAAAGATCCCGGCCGACTCTGTTCTCATTGTTTGTGAGGTCGTACAGTCAGTGCTGGAGAAATTTGTTAGTGAGACAAAGGGGACGATCAGGGTCGCTAAAACACCCAGTGAGGTCTCCGAACAGAGCGTGAGCTGCGACAAAGACCCTACGGAATCAAAGTCGCTAACAGTCATCTAGGATATCATTATAACTATGCTACCAGCCGGGAAACATGTCAAACAAGTGTTTACCGACCCTGTGAACGGTCTTCTCTCCATCTCAAGGCCTTCGAAGCCGAAGCTTTTCATTGAATGCAGTACTATCGACGTCTCAACATCTCTAGAGGTAGCGCAGGCCGTGTCACAGTCCGCTTTTGGTTCTTTCGCCGACGTCCCTGTATCCGGTGGCCCTACTGGCGCCGAAGCAGCTACTCTCACGTTCATGGCAGGCGGCTCTATTGACGTTATCGAGAAGGTACATCCCATCGTGATGACCATGGGCAAAACCTTCTTCCACTGCGGTGGCGCAGGCGCAGGACTAGCGACTAAGCAAATTAACAACTACATATCAGGCATCTGTATGCTTGGAACTGCGGAAGCAATGAACCTTGGAATTCGTTACGGCCTCGATCCGAAAGTGCTGGCGGGTGTCATCAACTCCAGCACCGGGCGATCGTACAATAGCATAGAGCAGAACCCGGTCAAGGGTATCAGCCCAAACAGCTCCGCAGAACGAGATTTCGAGAATGGCTTCTCCATCGAGCTTTGCAAGGGCGTTTTGCACATGGCGATCGATTTGGGGGAGAGAGTTGGCGCAAGGCTTCCACTAAGTCAGGGCCTGATTGAAACCTATGAGGCGGCGAGCATGGATGACAGGTGTAAGGGCAAAGACTGTAGAAGTGTGTACAGGTACGTTGCGGATAATTGAGCCTTGTTCGTAAGAGGGCTCTTGTCGAGCCATGAAACGGGGTTTGGATACCATTTCTCATTTCTCAAGATAATACCTGGGAGCCACTTGAGATATCCTTCTTTGTCAAATTTTGCACATTCAGCCACAATTGGAGGCAAGCGATACATCAGTACATCGAATATTTTGGCGTGTGCGAATTTTGGGTGGCACGGCTAAACAAAGCGCATACGAACATTTTGTTCCCCACTTCCCCACTCTCCGCACAGGCCCCGAGATGGGGAATTAGTCATTCGAGGAGGCTTTTGCTTTTTGAACTCAAATGACAATAATGTCAAGCTGTCCCTGAGAATCTTCCTCTTCCAGGTACGCAACAACAATGTCGCGCTCACCATGTTCTCTCCCTACCCTATCTTCTAAGCAAAATTATGTCACTATCTCGGCCCTCCACAGCGGGACTTTGACACTTCCAAGCCACCTATTCATCACTCCCACATCACCGTCTGCGCGTCGCACCGTCCCCTCACTAGCTTTCCTAATACAGCACCACTCTTCTTGCACTGTTGCAGAAAATGATCCACCTCCCACCCGTCTCCTCTTCGACCTCGGACTCCGTAACCCGCTCTCAGCATATCCACCGCCGATTCGAAAACACATCGAAACGCGACACCCAATAAGTAGCGACCTTGACGTAGTCCAAAGCCTCGCCCGCGGAGGCTTGAGGCCAGATGATGTGGACTGGATCGTTATGAGCCATGTCCACTGGGACCACATCGGCACGCCGTCACAGTTCACGAAAAGCAACTTCGTGGTGGGAGCTGGGAGTCTGGAATTATTGCGAGGCGGTGGGGACCAGTCATCAGGCGGACATGCGCACTTTGAGGCCGATTTGCTGCCTCACGGCCGTGTGGTGGAATTGCCTCCTACTACGACGCTTGACTCCGCGATTACGACGAACGGCGCTCGAAATGGGATAGAAACGAAGGGAAATGGGTCGATGGCGAACCTGCAATCGGTTTCGTGGCAGCCACTGGCTCATTTTCCTCACGCCATCGACTTCTTCCGTGACGGTAGCCTCTACCTCATCGACGCACCGGGCCATCTTCGAGGGCACACAAACATACTCGCGAGGACCGGACCGCAAAAGTGGGTGTACCTGGCCGGCGATGCGTGTCATGACCGGAGGATCCTTACGGGGGAGGTAGGTATCGCTACTTGGGAAAATGAAGAAGGCAAGGTGTGTTGTATTCATAGTGATGTCGAGGAGACGGAAAAGACGCTTGAGAAGATTCGCATGGTGATGAACGCCAAGGAGGAAGTGGAGGTCATTTTGGCGCACGATGTGGATTGGGCGGAGGATGAAGGAAACGAAGCTAGGTTTTGGCCTGGGAATTTGTAGCTTCCAACCATGGGCTACACAAGCAATTCGGGTCGAGAATCCTTGTCGACGGGTCAGCTCTTTCTCTCCTCGACCGTAGTTGCGAGAACTTGAGGGCAACAGTGAGGAGTTGTTCGTAGGATGGTGATCGAGATCTACGGTCTATTCGCATCAACGGTCTTTTGGCGCGTGGCCATTGATATTTGGTTTGACGAGAGGAGAAAGGTATGGAGGAGGTAAGTAGATTCATGAAAACCCAGAGGGTCTAGTTTGCTTCTTTTTAGCCTTCTCTGCTATCGCATTCGTCCAAAGTGAGCTTGCTAGATTTAAATCTTTGTCCATGAACAAGGTCCTGGCTTTTTGAAGGAAGAGAAATGATATCACTGCGATCTTATCCAGCACTGATGGCCCTCTTTCAATGCCATGGCTTCTCCTACTTCTAGTGATTATACATTCAATCTCCCATCAGACCAAATCAATACTTGATGTTACAACGATTCAAGCATTCCATTGCACCATTGCTGAATGACTTGGGAATACTTTGCGCAAATTGTCTGATGTTGGTATGATCGAGAAAGTCCGGAAACCCCAAATCAGCATCGACAATATCCGGGTCCAGCGAGAAGAAGTTCTTGCCAACCGTGCTGAGGCCGGGATCTTCGTTGCTAAACGCAGCGATGAAAACGGCAGGTTCGCAGTTGTCATTGAACTCCTTCGCTATGTAAGCATTGACATTCTGGCTGTGTGCAAAAGGAGGCTTACGAAGTGGATAGATCCTTGAGGTAGTATGGCACCCTGGTATTGTGACAAAGTAGTGCTCATCTGAGCCTGCAAGCCGTTCTCGAGGAGGAAGCCAGTCTTGACGTTGGCACCGGTGGCTAGGATTAAAAATTCGGTTGCACGGGGGTGAATGTGAGGTTTGTTCATGCCGCATGGGTTCATGAATCCAGCTGAGGCTGCGACGCCGAGGTTTATGAGGGCGGGAAATGTTTTGCGGTTTGCGAGGTCTCCTTGGCCACCGGCCCCTTTACCTCCTCCGGGATTTGGGTTGGCACTCGGGTTGAAGTCATATTTGAGCCAGGTGTCCGCTGGACCTTGCGCTTGGAGAATGGTGAAACGATCCACACTGTCGGCGGCCAGTTCGAGCTGGTTGATGAGGTCTTGGGAGATGGGCGGGTTCGAAGGTGGCACAACAGACGACGGCGTTGATGAGGAGCTATTTTGACGAGGCGCAATCGGACTGGCGTTCGAAATGGCTGCGATTGCAAGCACAGCACTGAGACTTCTGATACGCATCTTGGCACTCTTTGCGTAGCCCAAGGAGATTTGAATCGGGGGAGACTGGAAAGTAAATGTCTTGAATACAGTGTCTAACAAATCAGGTATGGCAAACTGAGTCGTTCTGCACGATTCATAAAATCCAAAGGCAGAGCAGGATGGGAATTCCGAGATTTAATATTCGATGTCACTTTGGCACTAGGCATCCTGCCGTTCAGCTCCTGCTTGGTCAAGGACCTTGACGTTGCACACTTTCATTCGTGGATCGGGATGAGTTTTCAGCTGGATTGCGGCCGGGACCATTAGGGCTTACACAAACCACGACTTCTCACCCGAGTCACCCAAAACCGAATCTAAATATACAACAAGCTTTAGGATTATCGTGACTAGAAAATAATGATGGATGGGTCTAGGGTTGTTCAACAACGTTCATTGGTGTGCGTGTCGCTCGCAAACGATCTGGTTGCCTAAGATCTGCTTCCTTTTCGTTCAAAGATCGCTGATGCCGACAGGAGCCCGCAATCGTAATTCCTAACGCATCAGTAATCTAGATTGTTCCGGCGCACACTTAGATCGATCATTGAGGTGACCAAACAAGGCTTGGCTTATTCCTGCTGGCAAGGCCGCATATACACAGGAGCCACGGGGTAACGATCGATCGATTCTTTAAATCGCTAAAAGCCAAACCTCTCTGGGGACAACAGAGGTCAGAGAATAATCATACTTGGTTCACGCAAAGTTTTCCTTCCCGCCTTGCGCCATCTCTCATATGCTTTGCAACATGGTATTTGCAAGGATTGGCCTTTTTTGGCCTAAACAACCAAGACATTTCCTTGTCTCACAGCAAAAATCCAATACTTTCCGGTATTAAAAGAGGCAGGTCTCATCTACGGCGGGAAGCTAGAACCTGAGAACAGAGGAAGGGGTTCAATGCGGATCCGCAGCTTTTTGAATGTTGGCGAGAAGGGTGGGATAGTCTCCCGCTTCAGGTTTCGAATTCGAGACATATGGTCGGCACCCCATAGGATTCGCGGCTCCGATACGCTAATCTCCTGGGTCTACTCGCTCTCTACCCTCGGTCCACCGTCTCTCCATGAGACTGAAGCCGAACTATGCGCTTCAAGCCTCGAGGCGGGTTACGGGCCTGTACGCTCATTCTACAAACATGGCCAAGTCTTCCCACGGAGGATGTTCGAGTAGTGTTGATCTCGTTCTTCGTTATGGATGTCATTGTACATCTTGAGTCTCGTCTTTCGTCATACTCCTAGATCGCATGGTAGAACACAAAGCCCTGCAGTCGCTCACCTTGCGCCGCCTTCATTCTATCGAATGTTAGCTCACGGCTATAGATCGAACCTACCAGCTGTGTCTTCTACAAAAGAGTCTATGCACGCGCTATGGGTGCGGAGATACGCTCTTGCTCCCTTTCATGAGCAGCGAGGGCTGGAGTTTCAAAACATGCTCGCTGCAATTGAGAAATCTGTCCAAAACACCATCCGCCTGTCTTCGAACATATATCATCATGACGGCTCTTAACGAACTGACCAGCTGCTGAGCGAGTAGGGTCGTGGAGTACTCGTTGGCTACGATTTGCTGCAATAACTAAATCATTTGAAGGTTCGGATCTGTCGCCGTTTCTTCCAATTCATGTTGAAAAGACGGATTATTGACTCCTCCGTCGATTTCTTCGGGGTCTGAAAGAGTGGCTCGTGTGGACTCGTTCGATACCGATGTACTAGTCTCAAGCTTCGACTACTTGGCCTCGCAGAGAATATAAGCCTGGCTAGATAGTACCACCCCCAGAGTTGGCCACTGCTACTAATACAAACTTGTCGGCCAATGGTCACTGCCATTAATGACTTTAGATCTAACGTCATTCAATTCAAGGGATGGAAGAGGGGAGCTCATAGTAACCACCTTTGAGGTTGAGTTTTCGAGACCACCGAACAAAGTTTGAGACAAGAGCCAGACCTACCAGGTTAGATGTCTGGACTACTAGTATTCTCGCAATGTTGCTTTGACTATCAACGTGTTATCGGTTCTTTGTGGTTTCATGTCGATCGCGTTCGCGAAATCAACGCGCTCGATCAGACTTCTTTCAGACATAGACAACAATACTAAGCAACAATATCAGGGGCGCTCCCTTGGCAACAATAAAGCCATTTACTTCTATGGTAAGACTATAGCAACAATATCAGGGGCGCTCCCTTGGCAACAATGAAGCCGTTTATTTCTGTGGTAAGACTATAGCACCTGGAGAATGCTTGAGCCTGTGATCCGAGATTCGATCACAAGCTTGTTCCTTTTCCTTGCTTCCAAAGAAGGAAAGAATGGAATACCAAGTTTCAAAGGATTGGGTGTTCTGTCATATCGCTTTCTCGTGACTACAAGACGACGAAATCTCCCTTCCGACATCTTACAAGAATCTCGTTCGTTTCCACACCACTCAATCGTCCATCTTGCTCCAAGATATCTGTCTCCGTTCTCGCCGTTAATCTTCACACATCTAGGACCGTCCAACATCATGCGCAGCTCATCCGGAATGAGTACCATGATCCAAACATGTGTATTGCTCGCTCTTGCAACCGCATCGGTGGCTTTCCAGCCTGCGAGTAACCTAGCAGCCACCACCGCACCTCCAGCCGCAGCCACCGTAGTGCCTCGAATGCAAGCCGTCCCGAGCGCATGCAATGGGAATGGAATTTACCTTCTGCCGGGCAGCGGGGAAACTTGCGACGACATCGCATCGAATAACGGAATCACTCTCGACGAGTTTTTGCTGATGAATCCGGACATTAACGGAGATTGTAGCAATCTTGTTATCGGCCAGGGCTACTGCATAGGGGCGACAAGTCCTCCACCCCCACCCCCCCCCTCATCAGTAAGTCCTCGTTGCGCGCTCCGAAAGAGTCTTGCCTTCCCGAAATTTGTCAAATCGAGGTTTACGCTAACTGGTTTTCTTTTTGTACAGACTCCACCTCCCCCTCCCCCTCCACCTCCCCCTCCATCCCCAACGCCCGCACCCACTACTTCACCAGCTGTAAGCATCCTCTTCCCTCCTGATTGCAAGTCCAGCGTACTGTCCTAACCCGCTGGATGCGGCATTGATCTACTCGCTGACAATGGATCATTCATTCCAGGTTTGGAACAGTGTCTGCACTACCACCCCATCGACCTGCTTCAGTGGGTCTACCGGCACCGATAGTAAGGCTTACACCACGGGTTGCTGTAATGGCTGCGGACCAGGAGGTACCTGCGAAGGTCAGGCCGCTGCAAATGCTCCAGCTGGCCAAATGTCGTACGTGTGCGAATGTGGCGGAGTACAGCGTCGAGAGGCATTCAACGGCTTGGTGGGGAACGCTACCTGGGTGGCGTAGAGCTACAGGATTTCACGAGATTGGAGCAGGATGTCGTCATGTCGTTGAATTTTGCAAGTCCTTTTTTGATTAAAGCACCGTCTTCTTCTTGTCAGTCGTTTCCGATGGTCAGATCGTAAGCTATTTATTTATTTCTCACACGATTTGAGAGATTATTGTATCCTGAGAGTCTTGCACCTCTCGGCACTTTATATCTACGCCCAAAAGTAAAGATCTGCCACATGAATCAAGTACCGTCGGATCACGCGTGATACCCTCCACCTAGGCTTATCTGAAGCATCGATCACGAAGATTCAATGCCTCCATCGGTGTCCTCTGGTCCCCTACTTGCGGGCATCGTCTGATTCACAATCTCGACCTCCAGCACAGGTCGGAGGGGTCTCGCAACAGCCACATAAAACGTCTCCTCCCCCTTTATACCGTCAACGCCGCCCCATTTCAACATCGGGAACCTCTCAAACGGATCCGGTTGGTCGACGCAGTTATCGATGATCCTTCTCGCAATCTGCGCGACATCCGCATATCTGAAGATAGCCGTGTCGCGGTCGTTCTGACAGTTGATTATGATTCTGCAATCCGCATTTGGTCCCAACTGCCATCCGGTCGGGACCTTGACGGCCATGGTTCGAGGGTTCCTGCTGAATCGAAAGGGCGTGGTAAAGGACGGTGTGTGAACAAGGACCGTGAGAGCATCTTTACAGGCTTTGAGGTTGACGGGTTGAACGTTGGGGGTGTCTCTGCTTCCCGGAGTGTAGCAGTGGGTCACGATCGCATCGGAACTTGAATTGAACGTCGATAGCGGGCCGTCGTTTCTCGGAAGAGTGGGGGACGCGTTCGGATGAAGCGCGAGGAGCAGAAGAGACGCAAAGACCAGGGTAAATGGAAAACATACTTGAGCCATAATGGTCGAAGGTCTTGCTATTGTTATACACAAATCCACCCACAGCAGACGCCAGTCTCCAGAAAAGCAGCTTTAGATTGAAACGAGAGGTAGATATGGCTAAATCTATTCGAAGTACCCACGCTGATCGCGTACTCGGCCCGCGAATAGGGCGCAAGTTCCTCCAAGCCTTGCAATCACGACTGGCAGAGAGCAAATGAGGCCCAGCCGCTTCTCGCATCACAAAGATGAGAACCTATTTCGCTAGCTGCCATCATCAACGGCATCTTCTCTCCCCTTAGCTAGGTCCTAACCCTCAAACGGTGCAGGGCACCGAAGTTATCAACCCGGGCCCCGAAGACTTGCGCATAACACTGGGATTGAACTACCCGAGAGTATCGCCAGTCGCATCAACTCAGCAACTCCAAGATCTGCAAAGGATGGGCTTGTCCCCCATGGCACTCTTTTAGGCCGAAGAACTGAATGGCTCCACGGCGAAAGTCCGCGCGGTGATCTGTCATTCACACTAGCCGTTGACTCTATGGATTGAGGATTCCAAGAGGTAAGCTCGTTGCAGCGTGTAAGACATTATCGATCAGGTGTAAAGTAGTGACGGGCGGGCTGAAGGATCACTACGTATGGCACGCTTGCAGCGCCCTTTGAACAATGTTTTACACGGCCAATGCTGAGTTTTGGTACGTTTTGCTACGCACAAAACTTCAATCTTAGACCATGGAGCTTTTAGACCATGGAGCTTTCTTTTTTCCCAAGTTCATCACCAGCAGGTTCTTGCATCGAAAGGTCGGAACTGAACGTACTCTTCTCTGACTCTTGAGCTGTGGAGGTACAGCCGTTGGATCCTCTCTTGACGGAGCTTCCAGCACTCACACAGAGCTTCGCAGAGTCCGACATGACTAGAGAGCGTTGTTTGTACGGACCACGATTCCTGCCATTGTTGCAGTCTTTCTTTGAGCCAAATAAGGCAGCGAGGCTAGGAAGGCAGGACACAATGACGGCAACAGCTGACTCAAGGTTCGTCCAAAGCGCGGTAGAGCCTTTGACTCCACCCTGGGTGTCTGTCTCGACGGCGCGTAAGATGTCAAATATAATTGTGATGAAGGCACAGCAGAAGATACCAGCTAGGCCGACTTTCGCGGGCGTGCGCATCTGTAGGCCTTTGAGCATCGCTAATGGTAACGCCATGACTAGAGAATCTTTAGCGTTGAAGAGCTAGTAAGAAACTCTAGGGCCATGGTACTCACTAGCCAGGTCTGAAAAGACGTTCAGAATACATGTATAGATAACAAGCATCTCCTGTCGATGCACCATTGTGGGAGCGAGACAGCTTTCTTCTCATTGTTAGTCATGCTATCGGCGACCAGGGTGATGAAGAGAATGATATGCCAGACATACCAACATGGTCCAACGCTGATGGACTACCGCATTCGGTGAGGGAGCCAGCGATCAAAACGCAGAATGTGAGAATGACCATTCCAAGAACAATCCACCATGCTCGGATAAACCTTTGAGAGATCTGGAAGATGTGGTGGTAGAGTAGCATGAAAGATGCCTTGACGGCATAAAGGCAACACCACGTGATTAGAACGGTAGCAAAATTAAGTCGGACGAGCAGCAAGTGGTCGGCTTCGTAGTTGCCATCATCTCCCGTCTCAGAATTTGATTTTTGATAGATCATTGAGGCCTCCACAGTCAAAGTTGAGACTTGCGTGACGAGGAGCAGAAGCCCCAGCAGATGCGCTGCATCTTCCCAGGACAGTCTCCCGACAATCTTGCACCGAATCCAAAACCGGCCCATCGTAAGCAGAACAGCTGAACCGGTGAATAGCCATGACACTGCCATTAGAGTGCTGAAGGACACTGCTGACATGTTGACAGAATAAGCGCAGATCCCAAAAGCGGTGAGTTAGATCGAGACACAACGATCGGAAAGCGGTCTATGAAACACACAAGCACCGATATCCCAGTATTCAGAAAATTTGCAGCCAGGTTTTGATGCAGAAAACAAGACCTTTCAAGCTGAGCATCTCGGACATCATTTAAGAGGTTCACTGTTGAAAGATGGTGCGAGTCACAGATCAGCCGCGGCTCAGAGCACACTTGTCACGTTGTGTCAGCGCTACAACCAAAATGTCAAAGTGTATTCGGACAAGTTCCTGTAAAGCTGCGATCATGACTTGGTGGGGTGCCATCTCGGCGAATAGCCGTCGAGGATATCAATGACTCAAGTATTCAGCTGCAGACTAACAGAGATAAGATTTCTGGAAGCTGAATAAGCGATGTACATAATGTTGTACGGGGGCAAAATCTCCGAGATATACCTCCCTAGCAGACACTGATACACTTGCGAATGGCGTCACTAGCGATATCCAATATTGCCTACGAAACAATACTTCCAGTGGACCTTCTCATATTTATATGAAACGATCCGGTGGGGGATATCTTCTTTCGTTCAACCGCGCAGTGACTGATCCGTAAATGACTGAATATTCAGGTGTGGGTGCCGAGGGTGCCTCGGTATCTAGGCGAAGTTTTAGACTCTGAGCTAAGTGACGATTTAAACCCAGCTCGATTAGCGTAGTGAAGTGGCTGTAGAGCTGAGACGTGTAAGCGCTAGAAGGAGAGCTTGGGCCTTGGAGAGGATCAGAGGATGCAGCAGTACATACTACATACAACGTGGTACGGGAATCTGCAATCTGCGCCACAGACGTCATCTCGAAGCATGGCTGATAGCTGATGTGGAGTCTCTCTTCTTCCCACGCTCATCTTCTGACCCTACCTGTCCGAGGTTGGTGAGGTCCACGTGAATCTTGCATTATCGTCAGCTCTGGAAGATTCGGTGCAAGGGATCAGAGAAGGCGATTGGAAGATTGAGGATTTGCGATGAAGGGTGGGATGGGACTGCGCGTTTCAAGGACATGTATGTTGTAGGAGGGGACAATGCAAGGCTTCGACTATCTGATCCCTCGTGTGAATCTCGTATGCTCTGCCGATATGAAACGCAGAACAGTGGCACTCTCCGTGACTGAAAGCGACCCGTTCCGACATCGAACTTGCATATCGAACCGGAGAAACAGGTTGTCTCGAATCTTGCATTGCAGATATTACGGTACAGATATGTAGGAGGTCGAGCAAGAGTGGGACTCTCTACTTTGGATAGGACACTTTTTCTAGGGTATCTGAGAATCTGAGAAATTTGATTCGCGTCCTCATCGTACAAGAGAAGTCGTCGACCGGACGTTTTGCTCCATTTGCACTCAAGGGAACGGTTAGCTATCACATGCTGGCACTATGTTATTATTATACACTGGGATGCGAATGGCCAACAATCTTCGCAATTCCCATCTTCTCAATTTTGAATTCCCATCTTCACCAATCACACGCATAAGATGCCCAGTCACGTTAGTAGGGTACAGGGAATACCAACCCATACCTTACTTACGCATCTATGACGTCATATCGATGCCAGTTGCAAGCTTCTACTCTTGGAACAATCGCCGGCAAGGCCCGCTTGGCCTTGTCCGGAGACTTCACCCATCAGCCAACAGAATCTTCGTAACGCTCATCCACCACGTCCGATAGAACTTGGTCAGCGACGTCAGCGACCTTGACGGGGATGGATAAGTCAAAGGAATGCCACGAGCCTCTGCCCGTTTCAGATCATCTCCTCCGGTCGTAAATTCCTTTCTTTCTGAATCACGAACGTCTGTTCTCGAACAGAGCGACGATCAACGACGAATCATGGCCCGAGAAAATGAGAAGGACATTGCCATCATTGGTATGTCATGTCGTGTAGCCGGGGCCAATTCTCCATCGGAGTTATGGCATCTGCTGGCCTCCTCAAAAGATGTTCAGAGCAAGATCACTCGCTTCAACAGTGACGGCTTTTACCATCCGGACGGCGGTCCACTGAAAGGTCTCACCAATGTCGACAAAGCCTACATGCTTGACGACGACCGTATCGATAAATTCGACAATGCTTTCTTCTACATTACGCCCATGGAAGCGGTTGCGATGGATCCCCAACAGCGAATGCTCCTGGAAATTGCGTACGAAGCGATCGAGAGTGCCGGGATACCCCTAGATGAGTTCACTGGCACAGACACAGCGGTCTTTGCAGGTCGGTATAGAGCGCACGGATAAGACAAGAAGTCGCTGACAGTCGGCGGCAGGAATGGAAGGCTGCGAATACCATACTATCGCCGCCCGCGATCTCGATGCGACTCCGCGGTACCTAGCTACCGGTACCCCAACCTGCATGGCGGCCAACCGAATCAGTTACTTCTTCGATCTATCTGGTCCTAGCATGTCCGTCGACACAGCATGTTCATCTGCCATGGCAGCATTACACCAAGCTGTGCGCACTCTACAGCATGGCGACTCGGGAATGGCCATTGTTTGCGGGGCCAAGCTGATACTTAGTCCGGATATGTTCATTCCTTCCTCTGAATTAGGCTTTCTGAGCCCCACCGGCAGATGTCATACGTTTGACGCTTCGGCCGATGGCTATGGTCGGGGAGAGGGAGTCATAGCCTTCCTCTTGAAACCCTTAGAAGAAGCCATCGTGGACCGAGACCCAATCCGTGCTGTGATCAAGGGCACACGATTGAATCAAGACGGGAAGACACAAGGAATTACTTTACCATCAGCTGACGCTCAGAAGCGCAACATGCAAACCCTCTATAAAGAATTAGGAATACCTCCAGCCGGAATTCAATATTTGGAGGCTCATGTATGTCAGGATTGGTGTATCGCCCACAATTACGTCTGACGCTTGTTAGGGCACCGGAACAATAGCGGGCGACCCTTTGGAGTTCTCGGCCATCAATTCGGTATTTGGTCAATCTCGCCGAGCCGTCGATCCTCTGGTGGTAGGCTCTGTCAAGAGCAACATAGGGCACCTTGAAGCATGTTCGGCGCTTGGATCAATCATGAAAGTCGTGCAGTGTCTGGAAAGGGGCCAAATACCGCCCCAGATGAATTTCAAAGTTCCCAATCCGAAACTTGATCTCCAGAGCGTCGAAATACCCCGTCACATGACCTCTTGGCCAACATCGAATGATGGGATTCGAAGAGCAGCCGTTAACACATTCGGAGCAGGTGGTACGAATGGGCATGCTGTTCTAGAGGCGTACTCTTGGGGACTCCCACAATATCCCTCCCTTGAGAAGAGACCATATCTGTTCAAAGTCTCCGCCGCGGATGACGTGTCACTCAAGCAGGCTTCATTAAGGTTTGCAGAGTACGTGGAGGCCTATAAGCCAGTTCTACGTGATCTAGCACACACCACGCTTAGCCGCAGGTCGACACTGAGGAAATCGATTTTCTTCACAGCGAGTAGTCATGAAGACGTCGTAGTAGCATTGCGTGCAGATGACCACGATGTTCATGCGAAGCCAAATGAAGCCAGAAAAGGGCTCATCTTCATATTCACGGGTCAAGGTGCTCAATGGGCACAGATGGGGATGTCCCTGGTGAACCATAGTCCCCTCTTCCGATCCATGCTACAAGAATGTGACCGCTTTTTATCAGAGCTACCTGATTCTCCAGCCTGGAACATCGTAGAAGAGCTTTCTAAGGCCAAGGGAACCTCAAACATCTACAAGGCTGAGTTCTCCCAGCCGCTTTGCACGGCATTGCAGCTGGGTCTAGTGACAGTGCTAGAATCTTGGGGGGTGACTCCAGATGCGGTGGTTGGGCATTCTTCTGGGGAGATCTGTGCAGCGTATGCTGCAGGCATTCTTTCGTTGCGAGATGCGATGGTAGTCTCCTACTATCGTGGCCTAGTACTGGGCTGCTGTCCAGCTCAGAAGTCGCGAGGATCCATGTGCGCTGTTGGGCTTAACGAGTACAAGGCAAAGGCTTTGGTTGAAAGTTTTGCAGATCGCGTTCAGATTGCAGCAGTCAACTCACCAAGTAGTTGCACGCTCTCGGGGGACAGCAATGCCATCGAAGAAATTGTGAAGCAGTTGAATAGGGAGAAGCAATTTTGTCGGGAGCTGAAGGTTGATCAAGGTATGACCTGATATCTCTCCACCTCTGTCTATACTAACGCTCTCCCTAGCATACCACTCGCATCACATGCTCCCACTGGCTTCGAAATACATTCATAAGCTCGTACAGGCTCAGGTCTCACCTCTGAGTACAAGTGCAAAATGTACCATGTACTCCTCTGTCCACGGTCGCAAAATGAATGCCTCGGAATGCACTCCATCTTACTGGAAGCAGAACATGATATCAACG
Organism: Platismatia glauca; assembly: GCA_963556305.1. Taxonomy (NCBI): domain Eukaryota; kingdom Fungi; phylum Ascomycota; class Lecanoromycetes; order Lecanorales; family Parmeliaceae; genus Platismatia; species Platismatia glauca. The sequence goes on along the minus strand of OY745763.1, from coordinate 2,212,306 downwards.
GTCAAATTCTGTGCGGCATTGGAAGAGTGCATGAAAGGTTATCCAAACGTGGCCACAGTTATTGAGATTGGGCCTCACTTAGCATTGAGGGGACCAGCGCAAGAGATCCTTCAGGCCCTGGATAAATCACATGTACGCTACTTGCCCTCTTGCATCCGTGGACAGAAGGATTTCGAAACTGTTCTTTCTAGCGCTGGAGCAATGATCGCGATTGGTCTACCCTTCCAGGTCTCCAACATCAATGCTCGAGAGATCGTCGACGGTCTCCAGTGTCGTTATGAGCCTGGCAACATCTTGACCGACCTTCCGAGTTATCAGTGGAACCATACTCAAGGATTTTGGGCAGAATCGAGAGTCAGTCGCAATGTAAGGTTTCGAAAGTTCCGGCGGCACCAATTGTTGGGTTCTCGCTACGTAGATGACATTCCAAACTGCCCGAGTTGGCGGAATAGGCTTGTGCTGAAGGAGATCCCTGGGCTTCAAGAGCTAGAGGTTTGTATCTTGGTGAAAGTTCGACGCTGTTGCTGACTTCTCCTATAGGCTACAGGACTTATAGACATGCCTGCGGCAGCGTACCTTCTCATGGCACTGGAGGCTGCCCGTCAGCTTTTGGCCACCAAGACCTCCGATGCTAAGTCGCTACGCCTATTCGATGTCATCTTGGATCAAGGGTTACCATTCTCTGCTTTTCCTGAACCAGAAAGTGCCGTGGAAACTCAATTGATTGCTAGACAGATAGATGGATCGAATGTGTTCACATTCGAGATATTCTCTCAAATTCCAGCACACGGGAATGCATGGACCAGGCATTGTTTTGGCAGATTCAAGACAGATTCCGTTATAGAGCCTTCGATCCTCGGTTCCCACGACCAAATCCACGACCAGACATTGATGAACCAAGCCCAGATATCGGAGTCTTGTGTTGGTGTAGGTCTAAGCTGTCTCAATCTGAACCCAGAAGGCTCATCTGGAAAGTTCAAATGCAACCTACATCACGTCGAGACCATCCCTATTGATCTCTTAACCTTGAATTCTATCCTAAGGCTACCTCCTATGTCGCTTTTGGGCCGAAATCTTCTAACTGAATACCGTCTTTCTTCACTCACTTCGATTTCGATGCCAATAGAGCCGCAGCGGTCGAACGGCGGGCTTTTCGAAATCAGAGTCAAGCCTTCAAAGTTCTGCACCATGGAGAGCGATATTGAGATCTGCCAGTCTGACTCCATGATCTCGTTGAAAGGCTTACGGTACCAAGCTGCAAAAGTGATTTACCAGAAACCAGCGACAAACTCTTTGTTCTTCAAGCCAGTCCTGCTTCCTGATATCACGAGAGTATCCGCTACTGCAGCTATAAGTTTCTCGCGGTGTGCTGAGCTCTTGACCCACAAGTGGCCGATGTGTGAGATCAAAATGAATGACGTCCCCGAGCGCTGTGCCTTATCTATCCTGGAGGCCTTTGGCGTGCTCAGCGGCGAAAAAAGATCTTACATTAAATCAATAAGATGCTCCTCGGTGCCGCCAGGTGTTGTCTCAAATCGCGTTCAGCTAATCGATGGCCCTGATAGAACCAGCAAATATCACATGGTTATCACCGAAAATGCCTATCCAACGGCCCAGCTGAGTGATCAGCTACATTCTGAAGGCTTCTTGTGCATTCCCAAGGCTCACATCCAGGATTTGAGACGTAACTACAATGAATCTCTTGAGGTTGTTTGTGATATCACTGGCTTAGGCCCAGATCCATGGATATTGCTCCGCAAAGCTAAGAGTCCAGATTCGGGATGCGCGGATCGGAGAGCCGTGATATTCACTGATCAGCGCGGATCGCCCTCTCCCATCGCCCTTGAGAGAATGGAGTATGTTCATCTCGAACCCGGGGCAGTAGCCCATTTTTGCAAGCAAAGCAGTATCGCAAGGTTCGATGCCATAATTATTGACTACGCAGAGAAGTCAGTCATTACCACATGGACAGGGAGCGATCTCATGCCGTGGCTGCGGTTCCTGTTGAAGTCATCGGATAGTATTCTTTGGGTCACAAGTAGCCGCTCTGACAACCCATTTGCCAATGTCGCAGGCAGTTTGCTACGCACTCTGCAATCAGAGCAACCTTCTCTCAAGATCTCCTGGCTAGTGATAGATGGAATAGGAAACAAAGACCCAGCCACATTTGCATCACAGGTTGAAGAAGCGTACGTGCGGATGATTGAAGGGGAAAATGAGCTTGTGAGGAGGACTGCAGAGTCGGGACCAGAGATCCTGCGATACTTACCAGATGACGATCTCTCTGTTCACACTGGTCTCAGCCTTCCTCGAAAATTGAGACGCCCATTAGACGAGAGGGACTACGTGCTTGATTATGCAGCGCCTGGGGAGCCCGTCATCCTGTCTCATAACGCTCATAACGCTCGCCCTACGCAGCCATTGAGTGATGATACAATCGAAGTGCTCGTCGAAGCATCAGTAGTAGGCACGGATAATCTTCCCATGTTCAATAGTAACGACAGAAGTAAAGTCTCTCGGCCTCATTCTGGATCCTTCTTTGCTGGAAAAGTATTGACCAGCCAAGACCCAGAGCTTCCACCAGAGTGCTGCCTAGTTGGCTGGCATCCCGATGATGCCCATCGTAAGAAAATGGGCGTATGGGCTTACAATGTATGTCAGTATCCAAGCTCAATGCAGCCTTCCCAGGCTGCGTCTAGATATGCAGCTATAGCAGTTGCGTCGTGTGTTGTCGATGGGGCTGCAAGAGCTCGTCAGGCGGAGACCTTTCAACTTGAATTGCAAGGCCCGCTTTCGATCGTCATCAAGCAGATCTGCGAGCGTCTGGGGGGAACCGTGCTGCACCTGCACTCATACTCTGTTTCGAAAGCTGACTTCGTTGTCACCTTTCAGCGCCTCAAAGGTATCTGTGTCAATGACAGGCCGATCAATCTCGCCAGCTATTTACAGTCACATCACGGCAGAGCCTTCGTTCAGCGGAACTGGCGAGGAATGGTCGATCTGCCATTGCAAACTGATGAATATGACATCGCAGACTATAAAGAGGCATTCAATAATGCCAAATTGCCTTTTTCGACCGTCTTGCTCCATCGCAAGGCAGCCAAAGCTGTTGATCACGTGCCGATATACAAGAAAGCGGCAGGCATGTTCACGGATCATGCCAATTATGTAGTGATTGGCGGACTAGGAGGCCTCGGCCGCTTTCTCTGCTCTTGGATGATCGAAAATGGAGCCAAGCACATCACAGCAATATCAAGGAGCGGCGCAGGCACTCCGGAGGCGAGAAATGCTGTGTCTGCTATGAACGCGTCCAGTGCATCTGTTCAATGCATCAAAGCGGACGCTTGTGATCGCAAAGCAATCGCCGAAATTCTCTCCAAATTGCGTAGCGAATACCCCATCAAAGGCATCATTAATCTAGCCATGGTCCTTGGAGACGCTCCAATGGCTACCATGACTGCCGAGGAGTGGGATCGCGGCCTCCGTGTCAAGATCGACTCTAGCTGGATATTGCATGAAGAGACGTCGCAGGATCATTTGGATTTCTTCATCCTGTTCTCATCTATTGCCAGTGTGCTAGGTAACAGAAGTCAAGGCAACTATAACGTATCTAATACGTACTTGAATGCACTGGCGGAGTACCGGCAGTCGTTGCATCTTCCTGGGATATCTGTAGCTTTAGGTGCCATGAGTAAGTTCTCCAACGCTTTGTATTTGCAACTCAGCGCGACCGAAGCACCTTAAAGATACGATGTAGCAGCTAACATTGAAATTCCAGCTGATATGGGCGTCCTCTATAATCTATCCAAACCAAATATGCTACAAACGCTGAGCCGCAGTGGGTTGACTCATCTCACAAAGTATCACCTCGCCAAGATTATGGAGGCCGCAATACTTGAATCTCCACGCCGGGATCGCTCCCTGATCGTCACTGGATTGAACATGTTCGAACGTGAAGCAGATGGAAGCCTTGCTGGTCGTACTGAGCCTCTGTTTTGGACCGATTGGCCTGAGTTTTGGCACTTGCAGCGGTACAAGCTTTCAACAGTGGTAGGCGGGAGTGAATCCAGTGAAGCGCCACTCAAGGATCAGATCGCGGTCCTGCGCCACCAGGGAGACATGGACCAAATAAGGGATACGATCAGGAAGGCCTTCTTAACTTTCTTGTCGCAATTGCTTGGCTTTGGTGTGGACGCCTTTGATCCGTCGCAAGCTTTGACGATGTACGGGATCGATAGTCTGAGTGGAGTTTCGTGCCAATACTGGTTCCACAAAGGTACAGAGACACTCTGAGATAGGTCGAAGTTCTAGGGCTGACATTAGGGCACAGAATTTGGAGTCGACATACCCGCTGGGAAAGTCCTGGGAGGAGACTCGATTGAGAAGATCGTCGATAGCGTATTCCGAACACTGATCCAACCTTCTTAAGGCGTCATACCCCCAACGATTCTCCCAGAATCATACCAGACTCGGCTTCTTTGGCTTTGGACAAGAACACCGATGCCTGACAGCAGAAACTTACCTAGCTATCATGGGCACCCCTACATAACGGCGTGTCTTCATGAATGATTTGAAATCCCTAGCAAAAGAACACTGTCAGTGTAGCGTCCGCTGTCGCAATGTCCAAGTTCCATTGCTTGGTCGCCAGCCGAGACATCTCGAAAGGAAGCTCAAGTAAGCCATCGAGACATCGCGGCCAGAATCATCCCTTGTTCAGGTTTTGGTGCCGCACCGCTGCAAACAGAATGCTCACTACGGATCCACGATATGTCTCTCAAACCGTAACGGGCGTCGTGAGTACCTAGTCGTGAAACCTCGTTGGCAACCATCATCTCGAGAAATACCGGCCGAGTTCAGATTGCGCGTCCCCACGTGCATCAATTCGAGGCGACCTTCGCGAACAGAGCGACGCTGGACAAAAAAAGCGATGTTTTCGTCGTACCTATATCTAATCGTAAGAGAAGCATCAACCACGTGTTCTGGGTCTGTGATGAATAAAACGACGCTGAAACAGGGGAGGAGTCTATTATTAATATCACGCTCCACACGAATGAAGAGGTGACTAACACAGGCGATGCTCCGCAGAAAGACCCCCACAAATACGTACGAAGCCTTCGGAAGGCAAGCCGGACATAGATCCGTGGCATGGATATGCCTTGCGTTGGTTCGGACGGGCCGCTTAGCGCTTGTTTGTCCTGGGGAGTCCAACGCCATCACGTCGTATATATTTGCCCTTTTTCTTTTGTTCCCTCGTCCTTTGCCCCCCCCCCCAAAAAGGTCCAACACTCATGTCAACACGAATGAGATTTGGCACTTTCTAAGTTCCTACTATTGATTACACGCCGGCAGCCGGGGCTCATCGTCAAAGTCTATCTGAATAGATGAATCTGTGAACAAATGGTGTTTGATCCTTCTACCCACGTGTGCGGTGAAAAAATGGTTCCCTTTCAATTTTCGTTCATGGGTCCCACAGGAGCCCTTGTGAAACGGTTCTGGGTCGAGTGGATCTTTGCCAAACGTAAGCTGAGTGTGTAATGTCCAAATGCGTGGTCAGACGATTCGGCAGCACCGCCGAAGGGTCTTCTCCCCCTTCTTGGCAGGAATTTCCTATCCTCGACTCTTAACAGCACGGTCCGCCTCGTTCTTTGAATGGCTGTGAACCTAGTCTCAAGTGCCAGAGGCTGCCCTGAGCTTTCCGGCGTGTGAACCTTCGCCGAGAACATGCACACGCTCCTCTCTGTCTCCGTACTCTTCTCCTTTGCTCAGTCCATCGTCACGTCTCAAGCACTTGGCTTGGAAGCCCTCACTCCCTGCGTCTTGACGGCGTCAGACGGGGCCGTCGTGCAAGCATATTGCGAAGAAAGCATCACTCCTTGCGTCCTCACGGCCTCGAACGGCGCCATCGTTCAGGCTTACTGCGAGCCGAGTCTGGTTGGCCAACCATTCGCTGGCATCACGGGAATATCAACCCTGACGAACACCACCGCAACGACTTCCTCTTCACTTCTTCAAATTCTTCAAATTTCTACAAACACTGTACGCAAAGGGATTTCCGTTTTGAGCGTTATGATTGTCCTGAATATTTCCAGATACCTTCTAATGGAAAGACCAATTTGACGTCATCCCTCTTGCCCGCAAGTGCAAGCACTCCACCTCTACTGGGTGCAGACCCTTCCACTACTGCCGGCATATCACTCTCGTCTACAATTACCCCCATCTCGTCTCTAGCGAGCCCCGCTCAGGCTACTGCAAACACTCCGGCTACTGCAAGAACCGTAAGTGATAGATAGGAGTCATGTTTGTGAGGTTCAGTCGCTAATTGAGCGCTCGACATTTCAGCCCAGCGCGCAGACATCTGATGCCCCCTTCCCCGCAAACACTGCATTTGCCGCAGGGCCTTATTGCACACCCAAGTAGGTACTCTCAATGCCACAACCACAAGCAGCAAAGTAACAACATCGTTCCCGCAGCGCGGATCCCGACTTTGGCAGCGGAGAAACTTTCTGTACCTGTCTCGACGGGAACACGTACCCAATCGCGCCGACGGGCGCGACGCCAGTTTCGCTTTACAACGTTTGCCCGTACACGTCTGGATCCACACCGCAAACAACGGCAGCTCCGGACATTTCAGACTGCGAATTCGACGGCCCGGCAAATTGTAGCACCACGAGCGATCTCGACATCCAGTCCATCATCAACCAAGCACAGACCGTCTACGTCCAGGAAGAAATCTCCAATTGCAGCACCTTTACCGCCCGTGCCGGCTACCCAGGAGTCAATGGCGCCGCCAACGGCGACAGTTGCATCGAATACTTCAACATCACATCCCACATGATATGGTGGTGGGGCGAGAACGCCGATCACTGCACCAACGATTTGAACGTCGGCTTCGCCAATTGTTTCTATGACCTCGTATGGGACGGAAACTCGAATTGCTCCGATCTGGCCGCAAACTTCTACTGCGCCGAGCCAAACATCACTCACTTCTACGGCGTCAACCAAACCCTCGATTTCTATGTCGCGTGGAACATCTACAACTACGCCACCTGGTCCTGGACCTACTACACCGCCGTACAGTACGCTTACGACTACACGACGGCGATGATATGGAACGACACGCTCGCCTTTGAGCAGATCAAAGGTTCCTTCCCGCTTGGACTCGAGATCATGCTTGGCATCCTGACCTTCGCTCTCGGCATCCTCAGCCCCAGCGGCTGGGGCAAGACCTTACCCGGAGAAGGCGGAGCCAACGCCGTGAATGCAGCCATCGAAGGGGCGGAGGCGGAATCGACAGAAGCCACGGCGCTGAGCGCATGGATCTTGGCCAAGGTCTTTCAACCTGAGGTGCCCGGGGAGTATCTCCTGCGCGCAGCCCAGCAGGCGCCTGGAATCACTCACACGATCCTCGTGCCCGCGAAGACGGGAACCATCAACGATGCGATCATCACCTCCGCCGAACTAACGGCGCAATTGAGGGATTTCGCCATGGCGCTTTCGCAAATCATTGAAAATGTGGCCGTTGCCGTGCCGGACAACGTGACCGCCTTCGCCGAGTGGACATCTGGGGGCTACTATTTCGTAGAGCCGCCCATGAATGTCAACGACATGGTGGGCTACATCACATGGGGTCTGAACACCTACGTGATATCGCAAATCCTGCAAAACGACAACGTCTTCATCACACGGCAACTCGACACGAACCCGTACGACCTCCAACACAACTCGAGCGCCAACACCTTGACCAAAGCAAGCATCATAGGCTGCGAATCCAACTACAACGAATGGAACCAATGCGGCCCCTTCTGGTGGGACGAAGTCAACAACGTCGCCTACTCGCTCTCGTCAACGAGCAACCCGTGGAACAATTACGCCTCCGATCTGACGGCCGTCTTCAACAACAACCTCACCACGCCTGAGCTCCTGTTCCTCGGCTCGCAGGCATGCCAGGATGGCTACAATGCCACAGCCGACGCCTCGCCGTTCCAGAATGCCGCTGGCGGGCTCGTGGGCCAGAATACGGCTTGCTTGAGCAACATGGCCGTTTGCACGTGGAACCTCGCGAATGACACTTATGAATTCGTGGAGGATTGGTGCAATAACGACGGCTACCAAACAACCGGTTGGGATTTCGATGATTGTGCGGCGGATATGGTGGACGTGCCGCTAGGGTATCTTGGGTATTATTTGTGGAATGGCGCGTCGTGTGAGGTTAATGGATGATGTTTGAACCGAATTAAAAATAGTGCGGCACAGTTTGTTTCAAAGAGGTGATCTAAGAACTCTGTCCAGCTGTCCTGCCGCCTCCTGCCGCTGGCCGAAGCAGCCAACGCGTCATACTTTATTGACAGCTGGTCTTCACATGGAGGATTATCTGGATTGCCTCACCGTTGGTGAGATGAGCTCCTTGAAATTCTCTGGCACCGACCTCAGGTAGCAATCCATTAGCCATGGCTTGAGCATCTAGCACGATGCACTACGCTCAGATGATGGCGCATCCAGGCACTGTCGGCTTTGGTACCATCGCTTCCAGATCATCTAAGAAAGGGTTCCCACATCCGGTTGTCTGCACTGTGCGGCCTGAAAATCTGTAGATAGAACTGAGCACTCGGGTATTGCTCAGTAAGCAGGCAACGTGCAAGCTACCTTCTCATTATTTTCAAAGACCTCACGGGAATCCTGTCCTTTGTCAAAAACATCCTTCGTCCACCTTCATTCGGAAAGTACTAAATGTCAGACTCTGTCAGGTTCAGTATCATGAAGAACACAAAGTGCGAGGTTTGCCTCGAGAATCGGGAACAGCTTGCGACGAAGGTGATATTTGTCTGAGTGGGTTCCGCTCAATAGAAACGGTGTGTTCAGCACCTTTTACGGGGGAACAAGTAATGGTGCCCAAGAGTGCATGGTGTAGAGAGTGTGCTGTGCAAGTTGTGCTTTCATGCCATGTTGGCCGGCTGGTGCTGGCACTGGGTAGCAGAGTACCAAGTGGCAACCTTTGAACCTCCGCTGCTTCTATCAAAGCAAATCTGTTTAGGCAGACGACCATACGGTTTCCACAAGCCTGTGCAAGGTTCAAAGTCCCATACCTCAGCTTTGGCTCAGCCCACGGCGCCCGCCATATCTCAGCGGCGTCTTTTGGTAGAGTAGCTACCTACCAGTTTTACACAGCTTTCGTACCTGTGCTGGGTTTCCCAGACGGTGGAGGACGTCAAGCCTTGGTGCTTGATTATCCTCACGTGACTTTGGTGTGAGTTTGGAGGAGAATTGAACTCGAAGTCTCGACTCTTAATGACATGTACTCGTCAGAGGTGGAGCTTTATAAATCTCTCATTATGAGCTCGTAGCAGCCGCATCCACGGGGAGTGCAGACAGGCAGCATGTTAGCATGACAGTACGCAGCGCATTTCATGACATGCCAGATTCATATTGTTATTGTTGATGCTCGGACAAAGATCAGAATGATGGTGCCATGCATCTTGCTTTATTCCTTGCTACAGTAGTAGTACGGACGAGTTCGACGACGGAGTACTCTACTTGTACAGTCCTACAGTACCGCACCCTTAAATGGAGGACTCCTCAGTCTTACAAGTTACAGTACCTTGCAGTCACCGTCTTACTGCAGATTTAGCGGCAAATCTCAGCTGAAACATGTCGCATACTTATGTCGCATGTCGCACATGTCACGTCGCACCTTGGAGATTGTTGTAGCGTAAAGTACTTCAATAATACCAAACAATGAAACAATGAAACGGTGGAACACTACTGCATTATTGCCACAGTATCCTCATACATGGTAACATGATACCCGTCTTACTTCACTAGCGTGTTTGGCGTTGTGGCTGGCTGGCTTTTTGCGCCGAGGCTATCAATAATACTCTAAGTAAGGGGCCCACAGTCTGACAGAAACACAGGGCCAAAAAGGAGGGCGACACAGCCCGATACACGGCACGGTCCCTAGAACTCGCAACTTTGATACCCTCACCCTCAGACAAGATCTGTTGGTAATGTGGACAGTAATAATATTAACTCAATGGCCTCGACGACCACTCCCCCTCCTCCTCCTCTTCCTCTTCTTCACCCTCGGCCATCAGGAGCCATGTCGTCCCTCATAGCCCCACGTACAACTCGCTCTATTCTCCTTGGCCTCGCTTTTCTCCTCTCCCTCTGGTTTTGGCGACAATCCCGTCAGCCCGTCCCACAAGTGCCATCTGCCTTCATCCCAGCAAAGCTCTACGATCCTGGTGCGGTAGCATGCACCGACAATGTCGCCGACGACCCTAGGCCGGTCTCCTTGTGAGTGAGCGTACACTCCACAATCAACCCTCACTGACCCCTGCTCCAGAAACCCCAAGGCGCCGCTCTTCCCCGCCTTCAAAGACGCCGTCAAGGGTCTCCCTTCCAACATATACGATCCCTATCCGGAGTACAACAGCCAGGCATGGAGGAAACAGTGGCGAGGGGAGCATGAGCCCTGTCGGGGGCCCAGAGGCGTGGATGTGAATGGGAATCCGGATGATACGTTGGTGGTGCACAGACTGCGGAAACGACGTGGGCTCTACATGTGAAGCCGGGTCAATGGATGGCTGACGACGGATACAGCGCCTGTGCCAATGTTTGGCTCCTACAACGCGACTGGACTGGCATCGGATTTTTGCCTCGACCGTCATGCTCGCTACGACCCGTATGGATATGATGAGGGAAATCTCGAGGCCAGTGGAGGAAGACGTAAAGCCAACCGTGCGTCCAAGGTGCAGTGGGAAAAAGTGGACTGGGGTTATCTACAAGAAGATTGCCTCACGAGGAATCAACCCCGCTACGCGCCTCTTCCATCGGCAAATCGAACAACAACGTTGTGGATGCCCCGCGAGGAAGACATCAATGACGTCGACAATACCATTGTGCTGCAGGATGCTGAATCTCAGAAGAGCATGTCATATAGGCTGTGGAAGTCGGATCAGAAGTACAAACAGAGGACTGCCGTAGTTCTTCGCACCTGGGAGACCAATGAGTGGACTGTTGACACGATACAATATATACGATCCATGATCATGGAGCTGTCACTACACTCCGGCGCGGAGTACGAGGTCATTGTCTTGGTCGATGTCAAAGATGCCGGTGCGCGAATATTCGACAATGATGCTTCTTATCGGCAGACATTAAAGAAGTCTGTGCCGGATGAGTTCAAGAATAACACCATTCTCTTCAACAGACAACTTCTGGAGAGGTGGTATCCGAAAGCTGGACAGCATGAGTAAATCCCCTGCTTTTTGCCACCGATTTGAATCTGACCTTGTCCCAGAGCCAGAACCTCGCCATCAGATCACGTGGCCCAACCACTACAACTTCTCTCCCTCCTACGACCCGAGATCGAACACTTCTGGCAAATCGACTTGGACGTTCGGTATACTGGCCACCACTATCATCACCTAGAGACGATATCTGCGTGGGCAAAACAACAGCCAAGAAAGTACCTCTGGGAACGCGCCTCTCGATACTATATTCCCCACGTTCATGGAAACTGGACGAACTTCATGGAGATCGTTGCAAATCAGACTTCTCTTGCGATCAAGCCGCTTGACGAAGGAGGCAATGCAGCGAACGGAGGGGTATGGGGTCCCGAGAGAACCGAAGGGATTGAGCCAGTAGGCCCCACACCACCCACGGAGTCCTCAGCCAATGACAACTACGAGTGGGGTGTCGGCGAAGACGCTGATATGATCAACCTCGCACCTGTCTTCGATCCTGAGGGCACCTCATTTGTGTCCAAAGACAGAATCGAGCACTACCCCGAAGGCAACCATACCCCCAGACGTGCGACAGGCCCCACATCGATGATTCGCCTATCGAAACGCTTATTACGGGCTATGCATCATGGCCAAGTGACCTCGGGCTTCTACATGCCCCCGGAGATGTACCCAGAATCCACAGCGTTGCACCATGGCTTGAAACTAGTCGTCTTCCCGCTCCCAGTGTACCTGGACTTTGCCAAATCGCCGGAGAACATGAACGCTGCGTTCAACGCTGATGAGGGTAAGACCGTGCTGAACACTCCACCCCTGCACGACGGGACGTGGCATCGGATGTCGTATTGGGCATCCATTGATGAGAAGACGACATTTCCGGACGAAATATATAAGCGATGGTTGGGATATGTGAGTGTTTTCTTGAGCCCACGGCTATCTTCACATTTTTGGACCTGACGCTGCACAGGGCAACGATCCAACTGAGAGACTGTGCCTCCCTGGCATATTGCTGCATCCAGTGAAGGGAGTCTGAAACGCTATAAAGTTCCCAGAATCCTGGCGTACGTCTCTCAAGGTTTCCAGCGCCATGTTGACAAGTTGAGGGAGGATACATTGGAATAGGTAGTGTTGTCTAGAAGCACGAGATAGGAGTGCTTGAAGCCTGCCGGAAGAGGTGGAATGACAAGAGACGCAGCGCCAAGAGATACGCTGACCGAGGAAGAGGAGGATCTCTGAATGGGATCCTGTAAGACACAACAGGGAGTGATACTCGAGTAGTCGAAGTCCATCGTGTCCACGTTTTCGAATGAAGCGAGGGTTCAGACCATGGCATAAGGTACCAGCAACGGATCGTGCCTGATACTCGCAGCCGCCCTCCACAGCGACAGTGTCGAATGCTAGCAAGATCCATAGGATGCAGACTTTGAAGCAAGATCAGCTTGAATCGCTCTGGACCAAGTCCTCAAACTTCATCTTGATTTCCGACCATGTCTCTCTTGGGCTACACGTTTTCGATTCTTACTAAAATTATTGCGCTGTGAAGTCAGATGCAACGCTCATGATTCTGAACGGATAACGCAATTCCCTACCTGTGCCACTGGGTCTTTCTATTTCGTCGCGGACAATGAATGATAATGGCGGAGAGCGAGGTTTCACATAGCATGCTAAAAATCGCTAGGGGCTCGGAATACGAGTCTTACTCCTGCGTGGCCCTCGCGAAATTCCCCAAAAGTTCTTCAGCCTCAGATCTAATCATCTGTTGCATCGCGCAACGGCAACTCCCACCAATAATGACACTGCTCTCACGTTGCTTAGCTCGCCAAACTTCCTCTGTCTGTTCGTATTTGTTGTTTATTCCATGGACGCGCGTTCGTCGTCTTCTAAACTAGGTGCTAGGTGAATCTACAGTCAGCCTCCGGAGATCCCATCGCGAAATTGTCCGTACCGGTCTCTTTGAAGGGGCTGTGTCTGAAGGTGGTATGGGAGGTTGGGTATATAGCGAGCTTGTGCTACCGACGGCCAATGTTTGAAGTGTTCCATTTCATACACTATTCCCACTGTTTACTTTCACCATCTATAAACCCTGCAATCTCTCTACGCCATGGGACTATTTGATTCCAGCAGCAGCTCCAAGACCACTTGTCCCCCGATAACCAGAGGTCCTCAATACGGTATGATTTCCTCAACAAGAGCGACATCGGTAACGTAGACTCAATACTGACAGCCACCCTCTTAGGCACAGACTACCTCGTTGGCTATGTCACATTCCATACCCTTACCATCTACCTCTGCGGCGCTTGCGCCGCTGTCGCCTTCATCCTCTCTGGCGTCCAGATTTTGCTGCATGCAACGCATTTCAGCAACCCCGGCCAACAAACCCAGTACGCGCCACATGCCCCTAGAATGATCCGATTTCAAACTGATCCTCATCCGTCAGAATCATCCGCATTGTCGCCTTAGCCCCCACCTTTGCGCTCGTGTTCTTCCTCGCAGGCTTCATACCTTCTGCGGCAGTCTACCTGCAGCCATGGGCGGACGCATACGAAGCCGTGGCTCTTACAAGCTATTTCCTTTTGCTTGTCGCATTCACGGTACCGGATCCTCGACGGCGGGACGGGTTTTTCGATCGATTGCAGCAACCGAAAAGCGGTGAGGGTAGCTTGAGATGGTATCGTGTAAGTCCGGCACCGTACTGAGGCCAAGTTGGTATCGGCTGACACGTTATGACCAGCGGACCTGGTCCCTCGTATTTCAATACATCCCCATCTCGTTCATCGTTGCCATTGCAACCGACATCACGCAAGCAGCAGGGAAATACTGCATAAATGGAAATAGCTTGCATTTTGCTCACATCTGGGTACGCATTCCCCACTTCACCGATCCATACTCGGTCTCCTGACCCCATGCCTCACAGTTGACAATCATCCACCTCATCTCCGTCATGATCGCCTTCGTCCGGTTATTACGCTTCTACAGGCGCCTCCGCACCCAACTCAAAGAACACAACGTCGTCCCCAAACTCTTCGGGATCAAAGGCATCGTCTTCCTCAACACGCTCCAAACCTTCATTTTCGCCATCCTCTCCTCCACCGGCGCCGTGAAGCCCAGCCCGAAACTCTCGTTCGACGACTTCTACTTTGGCATTCCCGCGATTCTCACATGCGCCGAAATGGTGCTCTTCTCTCTATTCAACTTCTACGCCTACAGCGTCAAGCCTTACACCTCGGCGTCATTCGGCGCCGGCAGTGAATCGCAACCCCTCGACGGCGGGGCGCACTACCACGGCGGATTCTTAGGTACCAAAGCTCTGCTAGCGGCCTTGAATCCGACGGATATCGCCCGTGGTCTGGTGCTTGCGGTGCGCTACCTACTGTCCAGCCCGCAACCGCAAGCCTATGGCAGTCTTCCTCTCCGCCAAAGTGGGAACGCGAATGTACCACCGCCATATGTACCACAGGATTCGAGTAACAGTCAATACTCCCAACAATCTAGAGACGTCCGACGCGAGCACAGTCCGGATTCGGTTGAGTATGGGCGTGTGGATCGATATACACCGCTTCGAAAGTGATGGTGCTGAAAAGAACGAGGGAAGTGCAATTGGTTATGAATGAAGAAGTGGTGTGGGAATGCATTTGGATTCAGTTGAAGGAGCGTGCGGGCGCTCTTGTTCCTTGTATCTTCATGGAGTTGGCGTTAGGAATGAGAGACGAACGCTTGATACCTCCGTAAAATAAGATATACACTGTATCGATGGGGCTAGTCAGATGGGTCTGTTCTTGGTAATATGGGAGCACCTCCTTTACGAGTCGCTGATTGTGACCGTCATGTTTCTACGCGTTTACGAGATATGATAGTTCTGGAACCCGCCGCCAGGAAAGCGCGATTTACAGAAGAGAGCTGTAAAAAGAAAATGGATTCAAGTGACAGACGTTAGCCTCGTGAAGGAGCAAAAAGATGAACCAACAGAGGGTCGAACTCTGGACTGTGTATGATCACTGATCGAGGTAAATTATACTACCTACCTCGTCGGTGAGATAGTCCATGAAAGCCTTTGGGAGCTTTATGCCTACATGCTCTAGCTCAGGCTGTGGGGGAGGCATGGTGATTGCGTCCTTGTGCGAGTATTGATGCCTGATGGTGCTACAAGGGCAGAATGGCTGGATCAAGTATTGCCACCCTTCCGCAACGTCTCGCCCGATGCAGTGCACAAATGAATCCAAAAGGATGAAGTGACGGCCACCTGATTCGAACAGTGTGACCATACGAGGGTTCGTCGGCCAAATCGGGTGTAAGCTTCACGGCTGAGATACCACGCTCAATTGAACAGTCTACACGTAGAGAGTGAAGACCATGCAAAGAACACCAACAGCATTCTTTTCAATTCTTGTGACCGTGAATTCATGGCAGAGTTGTCCGCACAACATCACGTTCGCTGATTCCGAAACCCGCGTTAAACTGGCCAAAGTGTGTGCCGATGTCCCATACATAGCAAAAGTCAT
The DNA here is from genome assembly GCA_963556305.1 of Platismatia glauca. NCBI lineage: Eukaryota > Fungi > Ascomycota > Lecanoromycetes > Lecanorales > Parmeliaceae > Platismatia > Platismatia glauca. The sequence continues at coordinate 2,196,567 of OY745763.1, read as the reverse complement.
CAAGAGGTACGGAGATTACAGAGGGCAAGTGGTTGTGGACGTGTGCGCCGACGTGCTTGGATCAGGCTTTGATCCGTGGAGCATAATGGAAGCCCTTCCAAGGTCAACCGGTGGACAACCAGTCTCACATGTTGTCGATATTGCAGCAGGGGGATTTTGTGTATTCGTTGCAATCTGCTTGTATACAGACACAAGCCCAGGCAGTCTTGCGACCTCGTTTGGCAGATGGATCACATGCGGGCCATTGGGAAGATTAGTACGCCAAAGAAATATGTCATAGACCCTGGTTGAGAGCTAACGGATAGTGCAGATTTGCTGTCAGGCCAGCTCCAGAAAAAATCCAGACCAAAAAGGGCTCAAGGTCCCAAGGCAAGGATCAAAGAGCGAAGTATGCCAAATTTGATTCTCGTAACCCCCATCTAGAAGCTTATACAAGACAGATGAGCGGAGCAATCTCGCCAATGAAGAAGCAACCTAACACGGATCAAAGACAAGATGTGCCAGATCCAGAGAAGGACAAAGACCTCCCTGGGCAAAAGCGTAAAGGCTCGCCGGAGGGCGACGAGGATGATACGCGTCCTTCGCGTCCTTCTAAGATGATAAAGAAGCGCCGGTCGACTTCCGTCTCCGAGGACAAAGAGAGAAAGATCAAGGAACCGTCTACTTCGAGATTGAATTCTCAGTCTTTTCCCCTTGATCCTGCTCTCCTCAAACGAGATGTTGATCTCCTCAAACGAGATGTTGGGTCTCTAATACATACAGCCGAAAGAGACGCACTGGGTTTGACCTCTTCGGCTCGCACGCAGCAGACTCCTATCGAGGACGATCCTCCCTTGCACAACGATGCTTCTCTGGACGAACGTCACGAAGATACGATCTCTGATACAATCTTTGGATGACTTCAGGAACCTCTTATGTTAATTCCACCCAACGCTTCGGAGCGCGTCACACTGGCCGCGGTGTGTGCCGATATCGAACTCTAAGCGAAGACCATCATCGCGTTTGGAGATCTAAGAGCACGAGTGGTTGTGGACCTGTGCGCCGACGTGCTTGGACCAGGCTTTGATCCGTGGAGCACTGTGGAAGCCCTCTTTAGATCAATATCAACCGGTGGACATCGAGGCTTTGATCCGTGGGCCATAATAGAAGATCTTCAAAGGAAACCAGTCTCACATGTTGTCAAGATTGCAGCAAGGAGATTGTTTGTACTTGCTGCAATCTGCCTGTATCACCGGGCGAGCTGAGACGGGCGCTCGGGCGACGACAGTGCATGAAAGAGAAGGAGTGGGAGAACATACTCAGATACTCTGCGTTCGAGGTGCACCGAACAGACCCAGCGGAGAATATAAGAGAGGAGCTCTAGTGACTCGCAGGTACATGCAACAGGTCCAGAAACGGGTACGGGGAACAGAAGCGGAGGTCGAGGTCCGCCTAGCGGAACAAGGGGGGAAGAAGGACAAGGACGAGGACGAGAATGAGGAAGGAGGGGACAAGGGGAGGGGCAAAGCAAAAGGGACACATGAACGAATAGCAGTGCGAATGGCGGCAATTGAGATGGGTAGAAGAGAGAGAGGCGTGGCGGTCATAGACTTGGTGGATCCTTGCTTACTCCAACGATGTACCACTTCTCCGCTGTCCATTGTTTCCCCAACTACCTTAGGCTGTCGTTGACCATTCAGGAGGATATGGATCTTTGGGCACTGCGAATATCGTAGCTATAGTCGCTGCCTATTCAATGCATAATAAACACAGGCTTAGCAAGTATTTGGACTAGAGATGTTTGAAGCCAGCGGCGTCGTGCTGTTTGACCGCTACGCAGGTTGATAGAGTCATGTCCGCAGCCCATCCACAGCCACAAGAGAAGGCCCGGTTCGAAGTCGACATCTGTGCTCGCAAAGTGATTCGCAGGGTGAGATATATCTCGGAAAAAACGCCACTATGGTTGAGTTGGAGGACCCCTTTGTTTGTGGTATCTACCAGGCGTATTCTCTGGCTTCGTTATATCCACTCTTACAGACACTTCTTGCATGGTAGATTCCAAAGCGCCTCTGGCCTCGCCGGCTACTTGTTGTTGGAGCCCGTCCAGTCTTGATCACACAGTCATCTCTTCAGGATTTCTGAGGGATACTGCATCGTCGTCACCTGCGCATTTCCAGCTTGCGATACGGTCCAGATTCATGTTTATATCTGCCATATTCTCCCAAACATGACGCAGTGAGTCCACACGCCCATTGCGCAGAAGCTTCCACGGCCAAGATTGGTTTTGGATTCGTTCCAGGTGTCAAGATGGTGCAGTGCGCACTCAACTCGAACCAGAGCCTTGATCGCACCCGAGCGGGCCAGTGTAAATCTGACAATCACAGTCTTCCTCTCTCTCACACCAGACCGGCGGCTTCCCAAAAATAATATGCCAAGTTCTCTCCAGTACCCTGCCCGAAAAGTAATCCTCAAGCTCCGTGTCAATCAACCACTGCCTGTATTCTATGTATTTCTCCTTCGACCTGCTCATCACACTTTCCCTCGTAACGACAAACTGCGCACAGCAAGCCGTCATCAAGTATTCGGGCCTGGCGCCACCGAACCAAGCATCCCAGATGTCCGTGAATGTTGTTGCGAGCTCTGGCTCCACACTTTCCCAATAGTCCTCAGGAATGTCTTCTCCCAAGGCGGGGCACTCGTGGTTGAGTCTGCCGTCAAACAGAGTACAGCGAAAATTCTGATACCCCCTCTGGCGTACGGCAGTCAGATTGAGGTTATTGACCTCTGCTGGGGCATCTGCGCGTTGGTTCCAGCTCTCTTTGTGGCCGTGGCGGAAGGCGATGATGTCGGGCAGGTTGTCGTAGTGATCAATGATGAAGGAGAGGTAGCGCATGGCTTCGTTGCCTTTGTTCTGATACACCATTGCTACCTATCAGCGAGTCTTGTTCATCAATTGGGGCGGCTCAGTCGACTTCTTGTTACGCGCCAGATATGTCCTAGGACTTGAAAGGGAAGCTGGTGATGGGAAGAGGTTACATACGACAGGAACGGAGAGGGTGATATTAGAGTGATTTTGGAGAGTGTCTTCGGTGACGAGGTAAGTGAATTTGGTCCATGATGGGTCGACTTCTTCCATCCATTGAGAAATTTCAAGGGACCGAGTGATCACCACGAGAGCTTTCTCAATGTGGACTTTGGGTGTGAAGGGGTGGGATATCGGCCATAGACTGTGATTGGGACGCTGTGTGAGGTGGAGGAGGAGGAGGAGGATGAGGAGAATGGAGGGTGGAAGGAAGATGGCATACGAAGATCTCATCACCATTAATGCTCAGGAATGTGGAACAGGACAATGTGCAAAGAAGAAGCCGATTTTATCCATCCACAGTTCACCAGATGAGAAAAGAAGAAGAAGACACTTATTATAATTCATTTTATAGGAACTATCTTGGGCAGAGGGCCATTGATCATAATGATTACAGAATACAGTACCGTATTATATACTGAGGATGTTTAGTAAGGTAATGGCGGCCGAGGGGCTCAGGGGCTGAAGTATAACAAGCACCACAACTCCACCAGTGACAAGTGTCCTTCTGGCCGAGAGACAATACTCGTAACGCCTCAGCCGACAGCCATGGCCGCATACCTAGTAGTGCCTGCCTTGTTTGTATGAGTGTTGCTTCTCTTAAGAGTGGTCAGTGGACGCCGGACGGAGTGGTGGGTTGATTGAATTTGATGGTGCATATCACCTTCTGCGCTCCAAAGCGTTGGCTTACTTTACTACGAGCCCCAGGAGTTTCTGCTTTTATTATTATTGGCTCGGATTTCCGTGGTTGAACGGCGCCAATTTATATTCGGTAGGCTTTGTCAACCCTCACCTCCGTCCCACAGCTCAGATCGTCCGCCAGCGGAAAGATCCAGAGATCCAGAGCTTGTGTGCGGGAATGCTACGTCACAGCCCATCGAGATTTGCTCGACTCATGTCCACAATGTCCAACACCCCAGTCGAAGATGCCATGCGACTCAAGGCACGCCTACACACATCTCCAATCTTACACCAGCGCTGACCGGTCTCCAGATCACAGCAGCTCTACAACCCTCCACCCTTGAAATCCACAATGACTCTAGTATGCATGCCCACCACCAAGCCATGCAAGGCAGCGTATCCAAAGAGACGCATTTCCGTGTGCTCATTACGTCCGAAGCGTTCAAGTCGAAGATGCAACCAGCGAGGCACCGGATGGTGTACGCTTTGCTAAAGGAGGAGTTAGAAAGGACAGGAGGGATACACGCGCTTCAATTGCGAACGAGGACGCCGGAGGAGGAGGAGAGGCAGATTGCTAGGGAAAAGGCCGAGCAGGAGGAGAAATGATGTCCCAGGCTTGGATAGGAATACAAGTGAAGTTGCTATCGACATGGAATGGCCGACAAGGATGAAGGGAGAGGGGAGAGCTTAGTGCTCTCAAGATGTTACAACACGCCCGCTCCAGGTCGTTCCCCTTGATTGGCGTGGACACTGTGGGTCCCTGTCTTGTATCAACTCAACTCCAACGACGTGAAGACATCAAGGCCGGAATTTCTTGATTAGGAGCAACATATTGAGCCATTCATTGGGACTCACCAGGATCATGATAGGCCACAGCAGTGAATGGAACGTTAATCACAAGAAGTGGATGGCCTATGCTAATGCCAGGAAACTGCAGGTGTTAGGTGAAAAGAGAGCAGAGACGGGAACAGGAAGCTGTCGGAGTGCAAATCACGCACCGACTCTTCCAGTAGTATCTTTGACTGATCCCCATACGCTGTGTCTCCTGACTCGAGTAGCTAAAATGGCTTCTGAAATCTAGTGCATCTTGATGATTTCACATACGTTCGGTGTACAAGAACAGGTCCTAGGCTCAGGCTATAGCCCTTTCTAACACCCATTCATATTGCCATCATACTTCCGCGTGAATCCTTGTCCCTGGAATCGTATGAACCCAATACCCCCAATAGACAGAATTTTAGAATGAAGGCAAGAGTGCCAAGACTTCTGCTCGCTTAGACAATCTTAGTGCAGATCATGTCCCACCAAGCTTGAGCAATCGCAAACATTTGCCCGCAGCAAGCAAAGTCACTTTGCAACCGCTCTCAATTTTCACAACCTTGATCCTCACTCACGCGCCGTAACCATGGCCGACGCACCTCGCGGAGGAGTAGCAGCAGCAGGCGGAGCTCGTGGAGGCTTCGGGTCCCGAGGCGACCGAGGCGGAGACCGTGGACGAGGGCGCGGAGGACGTCGTGGGCCTCGCCGTGGTGGGAACAAAAGTGAAGAGAAGGAATGGCAACCAGTGACGAAGCTGGGCCGTCTGGTCAAGGCCAATAAGATCAAAAGCATGGAGGAGATCTACCTACACTCGTTGCCGATCAAGGAATACCAGATTGTGGACTTCTTTCTGCCCAAGTTGAAGGATGAGGTGATGAAGGTGCGGCTACATTCTACGCCAGACATGCGAGAGTTTTAGAAGGAAGGAGTCGCAGGTTTCTGATGCCGTTTGGTGGGTGTACAGATCAAGCCCGTCCAAAAGCAAACCCGCGCTGGGCAACGTACCCGATTCAAGGCCATCGTCGTCATTGGCGACTCGGAGGGCCACGTCGGTCTCGGCATCAAGACCTCCAAAGAAGTCGCCACTGCCATCCGCGCCGCTATCATCATCGCCAAGCTGAGCGTTCTGCCGATCCGAAGAGGGTACTGGGGTACATCGCTGGGTGACCCTCACTCACTGCCCACGAAGGAGAGCGGCAAGTGCGGCTCTGTTACTGTTCGAGTGAGTTTCACGAGCTTCTCTATGGTCAGGGTGAGGTGCTGACGACAACCACTAGCTCATCCCTGCACCCCGCGGTACCGGTCTCGTCGCTTCCCCGGCCGTCAAGCGTCTCCTCCAACTCGCTGGCGTCCAAGACGTCTACACCTCCTCCGCCGGCTCTACAAAGACACTCGAGAACACACTGAAGGCTACTTTCGTGGCTGTGGGCAACACGTATGGGTTCTTGACGCCGAATTTGTGGAAGGAGACGAAGCTCAACCGGAGCCCGTTGGAGGAATTCGGTGATGTGCTTAGGGAAGGGAAGAGATACTAGAAGGCGAGATGGCCATGGGATATCTGGCTTGCTCAGGTGCTGTATTGCTTTAGCATGCATGTAGCGAGGATTAATGCTAAGCTCTAAATTCAAGAAGATTCCCCAGTTGTTCAAGTCTGATGATATATTTCGCGACTCGCTAAGCTACTAAGAAGATCCAGGTCACGAAGCTTAGCAGCAACGGCACATCTTGAATTGATCTATGGAGCTCGCTCCTCGAAGTGTATAAGCGGTACACTTACCGTCCAACCTAGGGCCAAAAGGGCACTTCCCCCTCAGCGAGACATGCAACGGTTTAGCAGCCTCCGTTCCCCAGCAACACAGCCCGCCAGCAGCAGGAACCGAACACCCAGAACGCTATCCCAACTTCCTACGCGCCATCGTCCTTAATCATCAGAGTACAGATGTAAACCATCACCCTCCAAATCTTGCAGCGCCCCAGACATCTCCGGAACTCCACCAACCGACCCGTCAAACAGAGAGTCCACAGACGCGTTCGCCTCATCCACATACACACGCTCCCCCTGTTTACCTCTAGGGCTACCTCCGGGGGCTCCGAGAGGCTTCGGCCGCCAATCTTCTTCCTCCTCTTCCTCCTCATCGGTCTCGGAATCTGAAAACTGCTCGAATTTGCGCTTGCGGAAGAGTGCCGTTCGTGGCGAGGGTGTAGGCGGGTCGAGTTGCACGTTGAGGGATTTGGCTATTCCTGTCGCAGGTTCAGCACGCGATGGTAGAACGGGTGCATAACGGGCAGACTGACCCACAGCCTCATCGATCTTCGACTGCGCTGGCCTCGGTAGAGCGAACTTTTGCGTCATCAGCACAGCAGGCTTCCTCGCCACCGGCTCCCTTTGTTCCCCTTTCTCATCACCTGCAACCCGTTCGGTCTGTCAGCATTCGTTCCCTAACGTTCTTCGCGAGTTTTCCGTACATGTCGCCAGATCCCTCTCAATCTGCTCACTCATCAGCGCCTGCAAGAACGGCGTTTCCGCAAACAGCAACTGCGCTTCGCCTTCGTCGACATCTTCGTAGCCTACTAAGCGTTCTTCCAGCTTAGAACGATCTCTATCCCAGTCCGTATCCATCATCTCCTGCGGCATGAGACTGTCCTCCCCGAGCTTGCAAACAGGCATTTTCGAAGCCCCCGGTGGGTGGCCGGGCCAGCGGTCTAGCGAGACCTTTTCCTCTTTCGAGGTGGGCGAAAAGTTCTTTTGGAAAGTCCGAAGCTGCTCATGATTGATCTCATTTGAAGTCTTATCCTTGTGGTTCTCTTTTACCATTTGTTCACTGATGAGGCAGTACGCTTCGCCCAAGGATCGTAAACGACCACCGTTCGGAGGGCGCGCTAGCTTTCGCATATTAGAGACTGCAAAGGCTTGTTTGCCGCCTCTGAGACTCTGTCTTACTCGGTATGTGACGTCGTCAAGCTTGTTGGTCCATTCGAAGGGATCTGCTTGCTCATCTGGGTCTTCGTTGTCTGCTGGGGGTGACATGATGGGTCTAGAAGCTTCTCTCACGGTTCTCGTTTGACGTCGCTGCAATGAGGGTTCCCCTCCCGCACTCATATGACGTTTGTGACTCCGGAGCAGGCCTTTTGCCTCATGGTAGATGCTAGGGTGTATATTTCTCTCCTCTTTGGGAATCTCGCGCAGATAGTGCTCGATCTGCGCAATCCTGGCTGGAAATCCAGGATAGGAATCCTTGTTTTCGGCCTTCAAAAAGTTCCTCGCTTGGACGAGGCGTGTGGCTGGCGTTGGCGTTGACGTTGGCGGGGGAGACGAGGATTTGTCTCCGGATGCATTTCCCACAGCAGAGTTGATCTCCTCCTGGCACTTTGCCAGATTCCTTTTTGTTAGCGGAGCCGCTGGGACTGTGGTCATTCGCCTGCAACTATCCTCCGTAAGGGACACTAAATCTATCGTCGCTTTCGCATCGGATATGTCCACCATGGATGACGACGGATTGGATAGACTATCTTTGCTCGCGATAGGACTTCCAGCAACACTTTGCTCGCTGATTGGAGGGGTCTGCAATCGTATGATGTTTGGAGGTAGGATTGGGGCAGTGGCCGTTACATTACTGCTGTGACCCGTGAAAAGTTTAGGTCTGGACCGTAGCTTCATGCTTCCAAGAGTAGAGGAGGTGCCAAAGTTGACAGTCTTCGGCGGTCGGCTTTTCAGATTGTACGGTATCAAGCTGGGTAATCGCTATTAGCAGAAGGCAGAATCGGCCCAGTAATGTGGGAGCAAAGACTTCCAATACGAACGTTGTCAAGTTGCTTGGGACCTGTACGGCTGCAGGTGTTACTTCTGAGGCGATGCTGCATGCGAAAAATTCTGCTCCAGACAAAGGCGAAACTCCCCGCATTCCTCGGGTGGGAGCACAGAGCGAGACATTCAAGCAACCCCCGCTGCTTTCAGCGGAAAAGAAAGTCAAGTCGAGAACATGAAGACAAACTGAACACATGTGAACAAATGAGCAGAAGATCCCAAAGAAAGCTTTGGGACTTATGAAATCGTTTGAACTGAGACAATAAAATCTGACCTACCCAACCGAAGACTATTCAAGCAGGAAACCCAAGAATTCAGATCAACATTTCGTCAATAGACACGGCTAGCCACGCGCCCCTAGAGGTTTCCAAGTATGGGAGAAGGTGGGGTGAGGGTTATACTGTCTAGAGTGAGAAAGCTTTGCCTTCTTCGGTCCCTCAAAGATGCAATGAAACGGGGCGCATCTTAGAGAATCTCACAAGATGTAGGCTTTTTGGAAGATACTTTGGGTGGTGGGAGAGGTATCTGCATGTAGAGAAGCATGTCTTGTGAGAAGAACCCAGATATTGAAGCTATTCGCAGCAGCCCTACGCCACCGACGGGATAAGGAAGGTGACAGGCGGCTCTTTGACGCGGCTCTGTAACCCGATGACATAGCAGATCCAGATCGGAGGACTCGACTCACACATGCACTCATCCGCACATCAATTGCTTGTCAAAGCAAACAATTCCACGACTGCTGCCCACTTCCCCCACCGTCAAACAAACATCGAAGACGATGTGGAGACACGGCGACAAGAGGCAGGCATCAACCCAGCAAGCTAGCGATGCCGCAAATTCTCAACTCCGGAGCCCATCCACTACAGTAATACCGGCCATGCCTCAACCAACGAATGCCAATCAATCAACACCGTCGACCAGTGGCTCCGAGCACAGGCTTAGCGCGGATTTTCCAGTCAACATGGTCTCGCCGTATCGCGTCGATGAAGATGACCGCTTTCCTCCAGTGCACTTCTCTAAAGATCTGTTGATAGGAATGGAACACAACAAACACCACCTCGAGATCGATCTTTTCCGACCAGAATCCGAACAGAGCGTGTTCCCCCTACAGGACCTGTCACCACTGTGTCTCTACCGAGAGCTGCAGACGTTAAAGATTACCGGCATGATGCAGTCATATCAATGGTACATCTGGCTCGTGGTATGGCTGAATCCTCAATTGGAGGATCTGACATTGGGCATGGCAGGGAAAGCAGAACCCTTGGATATAACGGCCATGGCCGAAGCTCAGAAGTATGCAATGTGCAAGCCAACAACGCGTGAAGTTGCGCAGGGCAAGACTAGGGCAGACATCCCCAAGAAATTTCAGATTGTCAAGCTGAGCCTCACGAACTTCGTGATCCACGACGCACCGTTCCAGCATTTCAGTGACACGAAGTTGCAGAAAGTGGAGCTCCATCAGTGCAAGGACGCAGGATTCCAGCTACCGATCATAATGGAGCGTAGCTTCAACGTCATCCTTACTGTCTGAGAGTGTCGACGCTGGGCCGCAGCAAGTGGAATGGTAAATGGCTGGACAGAGGGATCGATGAGGGTGAGGGAATGAAGAGGAGCGGCGAGATTGGGACGTGGAAGAATTAGCATACAGTCTAATGGAGTGCATGATACCCTCACCCATCGCGTCATCCATACGTGCCATTCAGTGTACCTACCTCTACTTCCACCGACTTGCTGAGATTCCAGCGATATCCCTTGACATCCCAGATGCATACAGTCATCCTCTTTTCTAAAGCTCAGCATTGTCTCTTGCTCCGACGGCGGAATATGGTCGCGGTTCAGATGAAGAATTGCGGAGTAACGTTTTTCCGGTTCAGTGCCACTGCTCCTTCCCTCCTCCTTGCTCCACGCCCATATGGTTTTCAACCCTACATCGTCGACGCTTTCCCCTTAGCTTCTGTGATCTTCCCAAACGAGACTGCCAAGTATGGTAATATGGCGCCTCAGTTGTCCACTGTGACTTCGGAAGCACAGGGGTGGACGAGTTTTCTGGAGCCAATACTTCGGAGGCTTTGAACGACAAATCCACTGCGTATCGTCGACATGTATGCAGGTCGAGTCCACTTTATACATGCTGTCTCTGATCGGGAAGGTACAACATGTCCACAAATCTCAAATTCTGTTCCGTCCCCGAACTCATAGAGCGCACACAGAAACATGGCAATCTAGACGTTATTAACGATGTAACGAATCCTATTTCTACCGCTCAGAACCGGCGCACAAGTTCAGGAGTGCAGAAGCAGTCGCGGAATTCTTTGTCGCTAGATCAAGAGGGCATGGTAGCCGGGCTCGAGTCTATAGTCTATGCATCGTATGGGTAATATTTGAGTAATCTTCACGTCAGAGTCAATATGTCACCGTTCATAAAATGTGGGCACCTTGACTAACACGGAGGATCACAGACCTGCTCCGTTAGTCACAGGAACGGACAGTACAACCCCTCGAAGAAAAGTATAAAGATGAGCTTTGAGATGGACTAGAGGCTACTCAATCCGACATCAAATACAACGTGTATTTGATTGAGGCCGTCTCCTTTGCAGCTCGAATACTAAGAGTATTGAGGCGGATCGGAGACTAGCGTTGATGCATACAACAAGAAGAGGAGCTGAGCCGACATCATGTGGAAATAGCGCTGCTTCATATGTGGTCCAGAAAGTCCAAACTCAGCGCACGAAGACTGCCAGACCAGAACTTCAGGAAGCGGACTCTCTCGGCGACAGTAAGCTTTGCGAGTGGTTCCGATGATACCTCTTGATGTTTAAACACTCCCTTTCGGATTTGCAAGCCTTTGCATCAGGCGAGATGAGAAGTACAATAAATCCTAGTGGGCCCGTGGGGATGGACATAGACCTGAAGCCTTGGACCGACCAGAATTATTACCAAAGGACAAAAGCGGCTCGACAAATCCTCGGCGCCCAAGCCACCCACTTTGCGCCTGTTCTGCCCGACCCCAGCCATCCCAGAAAGAGGTTTTCATGGACAATAAGCTGTTCTGCCAGTGGATAGAAGTTCTTCGATTGCCAGGGCAGGCACCTCTAGTGGGATGTTCACCACAAGTCCTCGATCCTTGCGCACCACTGAACGGAGATATTTAGCTGATTTTGGTCTGCCGTCATTCGAGCATCGCTTTCGACCAAGTACGTATCCTGTCTTCTACCTGGGAGCTCTATTTCCTGTACGATGGGCGCCTCATTCATGGGTGCGCTTTCTCGCTTTATCTGGAACTGGGGTGCCCAAGCCCCATGCACTGGCAGTGCACGCACCGCTTAGCCGAAACTCACCATCGAAGCCAGCGATTGCCGGTATCTGACTGTAAGGATGATTACAGGACTGACTGCCCTCAAAGGAGCGCTGATATGTCCGCGTATTACCCATTGCTGGCTCTATTACACATGAATCACGATGGCCGTGTATAACATTCTCCGAGATGACCGCTTTCATTGCGTTAAGATCTATGGATTTCTTTAGGCTTTCGATACCAAAGCAGCCCCTTTTGTGTACCACTTCCAGCAAATGCCGATCAGTGTTCTCGTCACCCAGATCGACCTCATTTGAGTTACATGCCCCGAGACGCCAGCCGTTGAAACCAAGCGCTCTATCGGGTATCCCCAAAACTCACAAATGTCATATGTACATCATTGACAGCCCTGTGTTATATACATTGCAAAGAACGGTACTCCACTGCGATGCTAGCTCCAGGTAATCCATGCAATTTTGTCCTCCGCCATCTGTTCTGCGTCAGAGGAGAGGATCGGGCAAGATCTTTCGGAATTGGGAGCCGGTACTTCGATGTTGTACTCCCATTGTCACGAAGTATATCATCCTCCAAGGACACTATCGTATTCATCGATGCTTGTCCCGTCCGTTTCGCTGGAAGCGAGACCAATTGTGTGAGAGCCCACAAACTCCGTTGCTGCTGGTTGTTCAGGTATCTGCACTGTCGTAGCGGCCAGACTCGCGGCACTTGCAGGCATCGAGGTCACGTTGAGATGTAGTATGTTCGAGACAATGTACAAGTCTACCAGTCTGTTGGCACCCGGAGTGAGAAATTGTGTGGCCAAATCCTCCCCAGATTGCATGTTGGTTGTGTCAATTGCCCAAAAGCCATCGGGGAATGTTACGTAGTAACATCTCGCAGTAGGCTTGGTGATGGTGCTGTCCGCTGGCATATAAGATGTGATATTGAGCTCGCGTTGCCATATTGCTCCGGCTGGCATTTGGACGAAAGATGCATCGGTCAACAGCCCATAAGGATACTCGGCACCGACGAGCTGTATTTCTGCACCTGCGAGGTTCGTGACGTTCATCGGCTGGTAGGGAGAATTTGTATCGAAAAGGTTGTTCCTCGCCTCGATTGCATAGTTGTTTGTACTGTTGTTCTCCACCGTTAACCAGACGATCCCATCACCCTCAACCCCAGAGTGCAAAATGCTGCCGCTAAGTTGTTGCCCATTGACGAAGGATTGGAATAGGTTAGCAGTGAAGAGAGCGCCGAGGATGGAAGTGGTTGAGCAATGCATGGTTGAGACAAAGAATTTTGAGCTGTGACGGGTTTGACCTTCCACAAAAGCATCGCACAGAGCATATATACTGGTCGTGAAAGGCTGACGTCTGTCGTTCAATAAACCGCCACGCAGGTAAATTAGATCGCGAGTACGGGCTTCGCGATGATTTTGCGCTCCAGTCCCAAATCTGCAAGAGCGCGTTTCAAGGTATCTAATACCCGAACCAACTCCAAATCCTGGTTTGACAACAAGACACAGGCGTGCGCTTGTCAACATTGGATAGAAGCGTCGCGCGCGTATAGTCTTACCCCAACGCTCAAGCACTTGCCACCCAGGCGCTTGAATCTGACTCGAAAATTTCATCCGGCAAGGCTTACGCCACCACCTAAGCTTTTTCCCTGGAAGCAAAGAGCTCTTTGTCGACTAGCGGTCCTGGCTCTCAACGTAGAAGCACGACCTATGAAATGTGAAACGTTGAGCCTACACCACGATGCGAGAGTGGAGTGACCTAGGAACGAGAGTGGATACCCGAGCACCAAGGCAGAAATCGAAAGGCTCAGCTTGTGATGCTAGCAAGCGAAGGCGTTCTCTTTCCATATTCCGATCCGTCTGAACGACCAATCGGCCACGAGGAAATGGGTATCTGCGATTCCTTATTAGTCTGACAGATGACGGACGCAGGTTCCCGACAATTGCCAGTATCTGGGACTGCATCTACTATGCGAGTTTTCAGAATGTTTCACAAATCTCGAAAGGATGTTCATAAGCGCGGTAAGTCTTTGTCCTTGCCGAGTAGTGTAGACTGGCGGAGGTATGTACGCAATACCCTAACGACCATTCTGAGCCTCTCGAATTCGGGCTTTACTCCGACGAATCTCCTTAGTGCATCGCAGCACGGACAAGCGAGCCCACAGGAGCAATTACCAAAAACCTCGATCCCCAGACCTGTTAAGATCCTTTTACCATGAGCGCTAGCTCTAGACATCGAGAGTCGAATGCACAGATGCGAAACTGACCAGCATCTCCAGACCTGTCATTCGAGCACGGGATCTGAGCGCTATTCGTTCTTCCAATTCCCTGATGCCGAGCCTCACCCGCAGTGCGAAAGTCCTAGATACCGTGAACTTACCCAACGTATCTCGAGACCTGGTCCTTGTACCTTGTACCGGCAACGGCCACTACAATATATTCAGAGGCTCTTCCACACGAATGACATTATATAGGATATCAGCAGCTAACATCGCCTATCATGGTGCTTATAATACTGGCAAACGTGCATCCAGAAGGATTCTACCATATGAAATGGGCTGCGGAAGCCAAGTAGTAGCACCCACTATTCGTTATCCTACTATTCCTGTTGATCATACAGAATTATCGGCCATGAGCAAACCTTCATGCTTCATGGGGAAAATGAGGTTGTAGTCCTTCATTTGCTGGCTAATTGAGCTGTCAGGATATCCCGGCTCTCATAATTTTGTTTTTCATGACGACCCTCAATCTCTTCTCACACCAGGGTTTCTAGCGATTTCCTATCCACTTGTACTCGTATGATGCATATATGCTACACCTTTACCGACCCGTCCAAGCCGTACCCTACGATATTGATCACCATACCCAGTCTGCAGTCTATGAGCTGACGAGCAGCCAAGACCAAATCGAAAAGCGGGAGGGACTTCGAAACTGCCGGATCGGTCCGACTGCAGCATAATGCGCAGATATGCAGCTTCTCAGTTCTGAGAACAATACCCGAAGCGCGCTGAAACGGATGCATGCAATTCTCGCTTTCCCATATGCCAAAATCTGATATCCATATCGCCGAATTTTGCTCATGCTCAGTTACCCTAGTCATCTACTAGCCAGTCTAGCTGTCTCCCCCGTGAATTAGAGCGAGGCTGAGACTCCTACTACTCCGCTATCTCTGTATGCCTTATCTTTTGCCTTTCAAGCCATTGTCGCTTGAAGGGAACGAGGTGTCTTGTGATCTCGATCTTCAAACCACGGTGAAAATGTGAAACATAGCATGATTGCGCTGTGCGTGGAGATAAGAGCCAGCATCTATGGGAGTGACTCATTCAGTGACGCTGATAGACCTACTTTCTGAGAAGTGTAGCAGACATGGGTGTCGTCGAGAATGCGAAGGCGAGTAAAGACTTAAGTTGCGGTAAGGATCGGTTATTAGATGTTCTCCAATTAGCCAACAGGCAATAGCGAGGATTAGTAAATCATCGTGTAAAAATTTGGCGAGTCTGGCTTCGCTGTTTGGTGCTGGTGAATATCATTGACTTCATGGAGCACAGGGGATCCTCCTTCCCACAGCCCAAGCTTTGATGGTTGAAACGTTGTTGATTGGTAAGTGACAAGTGTTTTTGAAAGGAAAGGCATTGACGTGGGGCTAACACCAGCTCTGTTGCTAGGAGGACTATCGCTTAGTGCAGACCTGTACTCTTCCCGTCGAGTCTCGGCTGCACGACATAAACCAATCATCAATCCTTGACCCCCGAGCAACCGTGTACATATCTCTCGACTTGGCGTCTGGTGCGCAGAACCTTCCAAGAGGATGGTGAGGCGACCAGAAGGCTCTCTGGTACAAGATACCATAGAGTGGAACCATCACAACGAATGACGGACCGCAGCTATTCTGACTCTCTCGAGCCTCGCATGGAGAACGCGTGGTCACAACTTATTGCTTTGCATCATGTCCGATCCCCCTCATCAACCGAATAGGATCATGATATTGAAGAGTAGCTCGGCCCCGACAGCGGCGCGTCGGGAGACGCTGCGATCCCAGCCCCAACCCTTGTTACCGAAGCACTTCTCGAGAGTCGAGACGGAGCTCGACGATCAGTTCCCACCGGTGGCAATGGAAGAATATCCTGCGACTAAAGCGGTGCCCGGATCGCTGATACCAGGGCCAACCGTGGGACAGCGCACCACTGTCTGTACCTGGAACCTGACCGTCATCAACGCTGCAGCGTGGTGCCTTCTCGGTCACAGCGGTCTAGGAAGAAAGAGCAGCCGTATTTTGAGACCAGGGTCCCTGCGCCGTAATAGCTGATCGGAGAAGAATCAACCACCAACCAAATCTACATCTCCACTCCTAGCGGCGTCGAAACCTCCGCGATGCTGGTCACCAGTGAGAAGCTGCTACGCCCAATGCCACCATCACGCCGTACCACCGTCAAAACCCGCGTCTGCGGACCCAGACCGCGCATTCCACGCCTGGGTATAGCCAGTACCATGCACCGGGATCGCCATCGTACTCGCACGCTCGGCTCTCGAGTTGTACGACAGGCTTGCGCACGAGTGTGAGAGAAGGGTGTAGTCTGCTACTGACATGGTTGTGACTGCAGAGCTCGATCAGCGCGCGGCAAGTTCAATGACATAGAGAGAAACAATTATGCGAAAGCGAGGTGTGGGATTGATAGCTTCGAGGCCCCTTGCGCGATTCTAGCCGTACAGTGGATAGGTCCGCGGATACTACATACCTAATAAGATCAAGACCCTCGTGTGTGCGTAAACAGAAGGGGCTTGTGAGTCATGAATTTCTGTCCCTATCCGACCTTCAGAGTTACACTCATCGTGAGAAGCGGTAAAAGATACCAGCAGCTTCGCCTAAGCAAGGAGTTGATGTTCATGTGATATTGGAAGTCGGTTCAGGATCTTGAGCTTTGATGCACAGATTTAGAAAGAAAAAAAAGGTGCTGACACTGCGAAACGTCGTTTCATCTGCACAACCCAAGTCCGATTCAGACGCTATGATGTCTTCGAGCAGCGAGAAGAGTTGCTACATTCAAAGGGCTAGAGGACAAAATGTTCAACAGCAACATAAGAATCGGTGGATGAAATCTAGGGGTAGGAAAAAATGCCATTGCTCCAATTAATGATTTTTGTATGTACATATATATCCATGTTGTAAAACACCGCCAACATGCTTTTCGGCGGTAGGATTACAATTTCCTCCTTCCTACTTCCCATGTCTGTGCGTAGACACTGCAATGACGATGATAGGCATGAAACAACAGATGTGTCCAATATCCGCTTACAAAGCAATGCTGACCGGGATGCATTCGATGACGATGAGTCCGCTCTCGAAGATCGTTAGTCGGATAATTCATCCCAAGCGATGACAACGCATGACTAACCGGAGAACCACTGCAGCACGCCAACGACTGAGACCCCGTGCACGTGGGATTGAGAAGGTTCAAGGCTGGTCGGCTCCGTCAGCTCGTACTATCTGCATGTGGTGGTGGTAAGGACGTACTTGAAAAGATGCAGCCCAAACCAGTGCCGTTGCTGGAGATGCCGTCACAGCATGCCAGGACTTGAGGCGAGTTGCACGACGGGTCGGTGGCTTGGGAGGAGGGAACGGGGTTGGGGCGGGCAGATGCCGCGATGGCGACGGAGAGGACGCTGAGCATGGTTTTGAATTGCATTTTCGTGGTGGGAGGATTTGAAGCTTGAAGGTTGAAGGATGCTTTGGGGAAATGTTGCTTGCTGCTGTGAAGACTGTGCTGGTTGATGAAGATGTTGATGGAGAGAGCACAAGGTGGAGAACAGGCCTCTTATAGATCTCGACGAGCTCGGGACGCCGAAGCAGGAAGTGAAGAGCAAAGAAGAGTTTGCAAAACCCTCATGTGTGGTGACGCAGATACCGCGCGCCGACGATCGTACTACACGATGTGGCAGCAAGGCGCACGGGATGGCGCTCGACCTTTTGCGGTATCTGCTCGACACAACGGTCAAGGGTGCCCTTGTTGGCCCGTCCATTTGCGCTCGAAGAGGAGAAAAAGGATTCCACCTGAGACACGCCACACAGAGCCAAGTTTATGCATGCACGAGCACTGGGCATTAGTGCCACAGTCCGGTCGTATGACAGATTCAGAATGGGTTCCCTCTTGTCGACAGGAGATGATCGTGGGAGGACATTCCCGGGAGACGTCGAGTCCACGGAAGCCATTACCATGGCCCGCAAACCGTTCCAAATCTCCTGTACGAATATTTCATCATCCTCGGAGCAGGACCCATGTGCAACTCAGAGCGGTAAGAGGCTCGGTTTGAACGTGTTGTTGGGGAGCCCATGCCAAGCAGCGAGGCCTGCACCGCATCGTCATATGAAGCTTTTGATATAGCCCCCCAGCCAATAATGACGATCTCAGGGTCGCAGGGGATGAAAGCAGGGGTTGAAGCGCCTCCTGGCTGTCCTGTGAAAGCATGGCGCCTCCCACACTGTAGGAACGTGCATGCATGAACTAGATTGGGCGCTATGAATAGAATCTATCGGTGTACGTTGTGGCACTCGGCGAAGAATGATGCAGCGAACACCGCTTGCTCGGGGGCTTGTGCCTCGAAATAGGTAGTAGCAAGCTGGCTGAATCTGTGGAAGGACCTCGACGCATCTTGGGGTTTTTCATGCTTCTGCCATGCGTCAAGTCCTTTCCGGACTATGGGAGATCTGGACCCTCCAGCAGCCTGATTTATCAGAATTATCTAATTTATGCATCTGCGAGATTTAAATGATACGACGGATTTTATTTTCTATCGTAGGTAGGTAGTTGAGCGTTTTGATCGGAAGGACGATTGATCGGGTATCATCGACATCAAAAGGGATTTAGTAGCACATCGATGGTACATCCATCCGCTCGACATGTCTTAGTTCCCGAGAAAGGTCACAGCGGGATGTGCCACGTACCGAAAAAGCGATTGGAGGATGACGACGATGTGCATCGAATACTTCCAATTCCATCACATTCCGGTTGGCGAGAAAAATGTCTTCTGCGGGGTGCATGCATGTGCATGCATGACATCGCGCGGATACTGATGCGAGCCAACCAAAACGCTCTCTTGCCGAGAAGTTCCGGTTGGACGCACTGACATCCCACGTGCATTGCGCTGCTGTGGTGGAGATCAACGTCGGGGAGAAAGTGCCAAATGCGTCTTTTCGTTGTGTGGATCGGCGAGGCAGCACTCAAACGTCCCATCAATTATGTAGAGTGATGACATTTGTTCAGGTCGCACAGGGACCGGAGACTTGAACCCTGTGACCCTTGGCACAGTGACGAGAGGGAAGAAGCTGAATCACTGAATCACCCAGGGGGCAATAACCTGAATGACAATCAAAACAAACAAAGTCAGAGTGGGTCGAACGACGTTTGTCTATAGCTGGTCGATCCTTGTTCACGGTGGGAATGGACCGCGTATTTTTATTTTCATTCATTTTTTGGATTCAAGAGTGTAAATCGCTCAGATCTCAGTACCAACCGAGTCATAGGTGAAGAAGCCGCACAAAAATGGTTGCAGAGGAACGAGACGTGTGATACCTAGGCCACTTGGCATGTGAAGAGGAAATGCTAACCGTGTCTGGAATTGTTGAGGCTGTTCATATGTCTTTCGACGACAAATGGAGCAACCGTAAACCGACATTACAGAAACTCACACTCCAGTATTTAGAATCAAAAAGAGCAATAGCCTCCCAAACTCCCAACACTGCTTGACATAATACGTCGTCTATTCTCGTTTTACAGTAGTGAGAATGTATTCTCTAGAACGATCCCGCAGGACGTCAATGCACAACACTGAGGGCAAAAATGTGAGTCAAGGTCTGATATCAGAACGGAAACCAGGGGATTGATATTGCAAATAGATTTGTGACCATAGGTCTAGGACATAAGAAAGAAATTTCTCAGTATATGTGTATATGCATCTCTGAATTGCTGAACCAAGTAAGTAGCCTGTGCATCCCATTCGTTTCGAGTGAGTTGTGCTTCACACTTATGAGGACCAGAAGACATAGACGTCGAGCACTGTCCCTTAGTCGCTCAGGGGTCGCAGAGCATGGAGACACAGGTGTCATGGCCTTGCGCAACAGCCAGTCGAGTGGCTGACATGGTGGGCAAGCTACCAGTGAAATCGCAGCAGAGAGCGAGTAGGTGCCGAGTAGCGCGAAACGTAATAGGATTTTATACTGTGCTTCCCAGCCGTTCGCCTTGGCCGACGAGAAGCATTCGAGTATTTTGAAATGGGTTAAATACGGAGCTGGACACTCACACATCCATCAGAAATTTGTTTTAGAACTCGTCATGGCTTCACGTTGGATTAGCGAGAGGTAAACATCTGGTTTGACTTCTCGCGAGAGGGGCACGAACGTGTTTGGTACCTATCTACATGAGATTACGCAGCATCCGGAGGTGTTGCATGCATGGCTCAAGCATCTTTCCTTAATCCAACAATAGAACACAAAGCACAGTACTTAAAGTACGAGCATTTTTGCCGCCTACTGTACGTATTTAGCCCTTAAGCGAAAAGTAGCCGCCGGCTGACAATAAAATCCCTACACAATTCAAAGATCTCAATGAGTGACGAGTTTGGAGAGAAAGCTGGAGAAGAAGCAAGCTGAGCGAAGAAGTAAGGGCCAAAAATATCGTCCCCGGACAGGATTGAACTGTCAACCTCCCGATTAACAGTCGGACGCGCTAACCAATTGCGCCACGGAGACTGATATCACTGTCCTTACTCGAATTTGTCACTTAATTCAATATCTATTGAGCTTCAAATCACTAGGATAAATAGTCAGTCCCGTAACACCTCCGCGTAGAGTACCAAACGATCCGCCGACGTCACTACAATAATGCACAGGAGTCGGCCTACTCCAAATAGATCCTTCCGATCATGCCCGCCCAATTGAGCATCGACACTTATTTGCCAGCTCCAGGACCATGCTTGTACACCGTCTTCGACGCCTCCATCTTCAAAATCCATCAATCGTCCCATCTATCCGACAAAGTCTCCCGAGGACCCAGCAATTTCGAATGGCGTCGACATTCCCCGACCTACCCATCTTCCGGGCCATCGCAAGCCATGATCCCAGAAGTATTGCTGTAATACATTCAAGATCAGAGAGGAAATTCACCTACGGCGAGCTCCTCAAAGATGTCGAGGGCGCCAAGTTCACGCTCTACAACCAATTGAAGGCCACGTCTACTGAGGGCGAATCAAGAGGTGGTCAAAGGGTTGCTTTCTTGGTGGAAAATGGCTATGACTATGTAGGTGCGGGCAAAAGCTGTCTCTGTGCTTTGGTCAGTAGCTAACGCAGATAGTGACGCTCCTTTCCATACTGGCATGCGACAGCATCGCCGTTCCCCTTTCCTCTGGCTTCCCTGCAAGCGAGCTTAGATACATACTGGAAAATAGCGAGGCGGTGACACTCCTTTCGTCCGGCAAATTTCAAGAGAAGGCGGAAGAAGTCCTCAAGGAGGGTCTAGAGCACCTACCAAGAAAGCCAGTCCTCAATATCGTCGAGAAGAGGCTTACT
This sequence comes from Platismatia glauca, assembly GCA_963556305.1. Lineage (NCBI taxonomy): Eukaryota > Fungi > Ascomycota > Lecanoromycetes > Lecanorales > Parmeliaceae > Platismatia > Platismatia glauca. The sequence goes on along the minus strand of OY745763.1, from coordinate 2,175,331 downwards.
GGCAACGGGGAAGATGAGGTCCAGCTGGTGCCTCTACCCATGACCAAAGGCGGGATGATGCTGTACACTTCAGGAACGACCAGTCGGCCGGTACGCACGTACATCTTACGCTCACAGATCCCCGCTAATATTTCTGTAGAAAGGCGTTCTTCTTCCGGAAAAGGTCCTCACGGCCCAAGCCGAATCGCTCCACAAAGCCTGGCAATACACCTCACACGACCATCTTCTTCACGTCCTCCCTCTCCATCATATACATGGCATCGTCAACGCTCTTCTTACCCCCCTTTTTGCCGGCTCAACTATCGAGTTCATGTTTCCCTTCAATGTCGACGCGGTCTGGGAGCGCCTAGCCGTGCCATTCTTACCAGACAAGAGCAAGAAGCCCATCACGTTCCTGACAGTTGTCCCAACAATATACAACCGCTTCCTCTCCTCGTTCGACAAGCTCTCGGAACCCATTCAGGAAGCTGTCAAGAAAGCTCTATCGCCGGAGAATCTACGCCTCAACATATCTGGATCCGCGGCACTACCAACGCCTACGAAAAAGTCGTGGACAGAGCTCAGTGGTGGCAATGTGTTGCTTGAGCGCTATGGCATGACTGAAGTTGGTATGGCTTTGAGCTGCGGTTTGGACTTCCGGGACCGAGTGGACGGTAGCGTTGGGTGGCCATTACCTTCCGTCCGAGTCCGACTAGTGGACAGCGAAACCGGCGAGATCATTCCCATAGGACATGAAGTCGACGAGAATGGAAAAGAAAGAGAAGGAGAGATACAACTCCGAGGTCCTACTGTCTTCGAAGAATACTGGCGAAACGAAAAGGCGACTTCGGAAGAGTTTGTGGCAGCGGATGATGGCGGTGGCAAATGGTTCAAGACTGGCGATATCGCGACGAGGAAAATGGTGGATGGTTCAGGACACAGTGGACAGGACTGGGCCAAGGGCCCAATGTATTTCATAAGAGGAAGAAAGAGCACAGACATTATCAAGAGTGGTGGAGAGAAGGTTAGCGCTCTGGAGATTGAGAGGGAGCTTTTGTCATTGTGAGTCGCAATAGAGGCTACCAGACCTCACATCATCGTGGGCTAATGATCTTTCAGACCTCAAATCTCCGAAGCAGCTGTCGTCGGAGTCGCCTCAGAGCAGTGGGGTCAGAAAGTGGCAGCGGTCGTCGTACTGGACCCAGCACACGCACAGACCGGAAAGGGAGGCAAGACATGGGGCGTCATGGATATGCGGAGAGCGCTGAAAGACAAGCTTGCGAATTACAAAATACCGCAGGAGCTGAAGGCGGTAGAAGCGTTGCCTAAGAACGCTATGGGCAAGAGTATGTGCTCTCCACCCATTTTCTCGTTCACTCTGACAGTTTTGAAGTCAACAAAAAAAGTCTTGTCAAGGAAATATTTGGAGATCAAGCGTGATTCCGCAGCTTTCCAAAGCGGTGCATACTTCGCTTCTTGTACTCTACAATCCGGATCTTTGCAATATCCCTTCATCGCCAATCTACCAAAACATATTGAGTCGCGCTCGCTACAGACCTGACGATTTTTGCTTTCAAGGAGTAGCATATTGCCCCATCCCTGCGCACGCTCTCTCCACCCAGTTCCAAATCGATCTTCTCGCATAGCGGCTACCCTTTCCGACTGCCCTGAAGGCGCGTGGGTATTCAACCCTCCAAGATTATGTCCCGGTGACACAATGGGAATCCTGTGGCAGGCATCCGATCTACTGACTGTCTACTGGTTTTGATCAACGCTGGTGTAGAGAGTACAGATACTCCTTGGTGGCAGGGGTAGAGGATAAAAGGTCAGCGAGGACGGCAGTTTTCCAAGCTTTCCATTCCTTCTCCTCTGTCTATGCTCCAAGCCCCGTATAACATACTTTGACCGCAGCCTTACCAAGATTGCTTGGTCTCGCACACTAATACGTGCTACGTAAGCTGACTGCCGATCACCGCATCAAAAGCGCCTTCCCATCCGTCCGACCCTCTGAGCTCTCTGCCTATACCGAGTATCAACTTTTCACTTTGCTAATACCCAGCTACGAAATCAATTGCTGCAACGTCGGGAAGCACCGGTCTTCGCGCGGGGATTTTTATACCTCAAGCTGCGGATGCCTTCGCCTTTGCCAAAAGATGCCGTTCGAAGCCTTCTCTACTTACGCCCAAAGCGCCCTCTCCTTCCTCCAGCGAAATAAAACTAGCGTACTTACGATATTCCTCCTCCCGCTGTTCCGCTACGCCTATCTCGACTACCAAGCCTGGTACGCCCTGGGCGCGGGCGGCCTCCCCCACAACGCATTCGGCTGGCTCGTGCAGTCCTCGCTGCGCGTGATTGCGTCTTGCGATGTTTGAGACTCGTGTCGCTATGATGTGGTTGTGGATAGTATGGAGCTGGAACGGACGAGCTTTTTGGATGGCCGGTTGCCCGCTTGGACGGGGACCGCACCGGAAACGGGCGCGTGGGTGGCGCCGCACAGACAGCTCGATCAGGTTGCGAGTGCGGAGATCAAGAAGGTACGTCTGTTCGTTTCGGACGAAGTCGTGACCCCGTGGCCGACGTCCCGGCTTTGACTAGCTCTCTTACGTCTTGCAGGCTCTAGAGGCAACGCTATCGCATATCGTGGACTCGAACCCTCAATCCCTGGAATTTGGCCCGTCCAAAATTGAAGGCGGGGCCCCGGCTGTATTTATTTCCCCCAAGGAATACAACCCTGGTCATTCTAGCTGCACTCGCTCGCCGCGGGAGGCATTTCATTCCCATTGTTCGACGGAGGGTAGCTCGCATGCTGTTCTTTCAGCTGCGGATGCCAAGCTGGTGCTTGATCGCGGCTGGGGAGAGAGGCATGGAGTTTCGGGTAGGGCGTTGGGGTTCCCGCTCGGTTATGTCATGATCTTCGCGCCGAGGAGTATGCAGGAGGTGGCGACTGTAGGGATGATAGCAAGGGCTGCTGCGAGGTATGGTCTGGAAGGGAAAGAGCTTCAATGAAATCCAATATGAAAACGGTGCGTGCTCCGTGTGTTTCGTATCATCGGTGGTAGCGGCGTTGGATGCTTTGATTGAAGGCCTCCATCTGCCTATCCCTCTATTGCGCACGATGCTGTACAAAGGTGCATGAGCTGACGTGTCGATGGGAAGGCGACTTGGGCGGGTTCCTGAGGGATTGTCAGGTCTCGAAGGAGTCGGTCAAACGAGCATGCGTGTGATTCCGTGGTGGCGAGTGAGGAGATCGTGGGGCAGGAGTTTGAGGTTTGAGGAGCCCTTGTGGAAACTTTGGAACGATCAGGTCGGCATCTCGGAGCTTACGTGGAACAGCTTGCTCTTTCTGCACTCCCTCGGAGCTACAAAGGCGAAGAAGAGAATGCCGACTCCAACGAGGCAGCTGCCATGACTCACTCTGACTCGCATTCTCGCCACCTCCCGACGAAAGCGATCTTTTGGACGAAGTTTTCGGGCGGTGGAGCCACAGCAGACAGTTTGATACCTAAAGTAAGTACGAACTTTGCACCTGATTTCGCGTGCGCTCAAATAATTGCATATTGTCGCAAGTAAACCTGCTCGATACAATTCGTCTCACGAGCACTCGATGACTGCTTCCTGTGGGATCTTGACGGAACCGCACGTAACACAGGTTGATTTCCTCCGCCCGGATAGAAAGACGCCCACTTCTCCATTGTGTCCAATGAAATGGGTCCGGTACCAAGGACAAAAGTCCCAGTCCTAAGGATATCATCATGTGATTGGGCATTGCAACCTGCTGGATCACCCAAAGCCCTTCAGACCATCGCCTTCACACAATCACATCGGCATGTTCTTCCTGTTGTTCTTCAACACATGGTAAATCGATGGCCTGCAGTCCGGTGTCCCTGTAGCCGAAAAAGCCAACACCTCTTCCATACGCGAAATCTCTTTCGTTACATCGAACCCTAGCAGCTTGTGAGATCTTCGTCACTGGATCAACCGTGTCCCAGATTTCCAAGTCCTCTTCATCCAGCCAAATCACTACTTCAGAAGCATCACCATCAACCCCTTCCATGAGGCTGACCTGGGATTTACGCTCTGCAGTGTCATGTTGTGAAAAGACTACGTTTTGAGGCAGTGACAGTGTCTTTTTCTGCTCCATAGCCACATAGTAATAGCTTGCTAGCCTACCGTAGTGTTTTACGGAAGCGTCATGTTCACCGTGATATCATGTGTACCGAAGCCGTTGTATGCTAGCATATATGCTATCCATGCTATCCATATTCCTTGAAGACGTGTAGTGATTGAAATGACAAGTCATAAAGTTGGGCGATGCTTTTTTGCTCCTTTACAACAAACTGTTCATAGTATTGTAGACTGAGCATGACGAGCCAGACCCCTGGTCACCCTGCTTAGCCGCGCTTACTAAGCCATGTCACCTTCTGCTCAGGCTTGGCGATGAGGCAACCGACCAACAAAGACCAAAGATCTATCGTATTTTGCCTACTTACCTACCGAAAGCCCATTCCCACGGGACCCTCGACCATACTTCATACAATGGCCCAAGATCCAGTACAGTTGCTCGCCCAAGCAGACAAAGCTTACTCAAGCGCTGGCTCCGGCTTCAGCTTCTTCGGCTCGAAAACAGACAAGTTTGAGCATGCTGCCGAGCTATACATAAAGGCGGCGAACGCATTCAGAGTAAAGGCAGGAGAGCCCAATAGCCAGCGAGGAAATGAAGATAGCAAGCAATCAAACGAGGCAAGTGAGGCGGGGCGGCAAGCAGGAATGGCGTTCGAGAAAGTACTTGTCCCCTTTCCCCTCCGTCTCTTGCCCCGACCCCACATTGTACCCGATTTGAACGACTACATCTAGGCGGCGACAATCCAGGGCACCAAACTCAACGAACCCGACGACATGGCAAACACACTCCAAGACGCCTTCAAAGCATATCGACGTCCCTGTCCCGAAGACGGAGCGCGCTGTCTCTCCCAAGCTATCGACCACTACCTCTCAAAAGGCAATTTTCGACGGGCGGCAACACAGAAACAGGTCCTGGCCGAGATATACGAAGGTGTAGGAGACAGACCAAAAGCAAGGTCAGCATACGAAGCAGCGGCGCAATGGTTTGAGGACGACAACGCCTCCGCGCTCGCCAACAAGCTCAGTCTCAAGGCGGGCGACCTCGCTGCGCTGGACGGGGACTACCTGGATGCTATCAAGCGTTTTGAACACGTAGCCAAGCAGGCAGTATCGAACAACTTGATGCGCTTCTCCGTCAAAGACTACCTATTCCGCGCCGGAGTCTGCCATCTTGCGCTCGACATCATCGGCGCTAAGCGGGCGTTGGAGAGCTATCGGGAACTAGATCCTCAATTCCCTTCGACCGATCAGGGTCAGCTGCTTGCCGATCTCTTGGAGCCGGTGGAGCAAGGAGATAGCGAAGCATTTACTGAAAGGTTGTTCCAATATGATAACCGAAACAAGCTAACCCCTTGGCTCTCGGCGATTCTACTCAGGTGAGTATCCCGTTGCAGGCTCTCGAGTATCGCTGACTGTGGGCTGCACAGGATCAAGAACCAGCTTACGGAGAAAGAAGAGGATTTTTCATGATTGATTCTTTCCAACCCGTATCGTCACCAGCCTCCATCTGCTCTTCCACTCTGGACTATAACCTTTCGAAATGGCACTCTTTGGATTCTCCCTACCCCTGGAACGCATTGAACAAGGCAAGTTGACGGACGCAATGAGGCGTAGCCACGATGAGCTTGGTGTTTTTGCATGAATGACTGGAGCACGGCGTTGGTCGCGGGATAGTGGTCGCACGGCGTCCAGCAGCGGTGGCAGAAACGCTGTAGATGATTGCTGGGCGCTAGATGTGTTCAGATCAGGCACAATCTCATACCTCGATGCCAACGCATCATGTCCACATCTATGCTCCGAGTGTCCCAATCGATCCACCACTCCAACAGACCATGAACCGTGATGAATTCTGACCTTGAACGCACCCACTCCGCTTCCAATAAATGCCCTAGTAGCTGCTACTGAAATATCCGAGCTCACAGCCCCAATTCCTCACCGAGACCCAGCTCACGCAAGGACGAGGCTCTGTATAAAAACGCAAGGGGACCGGACCTCGATTGAACAACTCGGTTCTCCTGGATGTGCACCTCAACAAGAGTCACGCCCAAAGCACAACCTCCAAACCCTCTTCACAGTCCATGGCAACAGTCGGTTCCCGGTCATCAGCGTCTTGTGCAGAATCGAGGACATACTCATCGGCGACCATCGCGCTTCTCCGGGACGGAAGCAGGCAGATGTTCAAGGCTCCACGTCACTATTAGCTGGTGGATCCCTGATACATTGACTTTGCAAAGTATTTAATCTATGCCAGGAGCACCATGCATGCTCAACAACTTCCTTTCCGTCTAGCCAGCTGCCCTTTCGTGCTCAAAGCAGTTCGTGAATAGCCATCGTGCCATGCCATTGTTGGAACGTCGACCGCGCTCACCACCTTCACGGCCGCAATCAGACCGTGAACTTCGCCTTCGCCCTCGTGCTGCCGCTGTGCGCGCTCTCCGTGTGCCCCGAGAACTCCACGATCTCCGCGTCCTTCAGCTTGAGCACCTCCTTGAACTTCTTGCCCAGGCCACGCAGGACATCCTGGCTCTTCTCCGGGCTTCGTCCTTTGCCCCCGGCAACATCCCCCTCTCCACCTCCTGGCACACTCTTCCCGACGGTTTTGGTCCACAGGCCCACACGGTAGAAGCCTTTACGCACATTGACCACCACGCCCATGACTTCGCCATCGTCATCGCTGTTCTCGAGGGTTTCGCCGATGGCTGCTAGCATCACGTGGAGCCAAAGTTCATCGATCGGGGCGCTGCGCTTATCTGGGAGACGCCTGGTTAGCGTGGATATTTGCAGAAGCATACATGCTAGGTAGATGCTCACCCCTGAACTGGTAGCTCCATTTTCCTGTGATAGCAACGGTCAGCCTGGAACAAACTCTGTGCTTTGTAAAGACCTGCCTCCATGCTTATTTTGAGGGTCCTCCCACTCCGGGCGGATGCCTTTTTTGAACAAATGATAGTCGGACTTCAACGCAAGCTCGGAAGTGGGAGTAATATTGTTCTGTGTACAGACGAGCAGAGGTTAGTCGTGGCAATTCTGGAGGTAGGTGTAAGTGCGAGGACGAAGACTCACGTAGACACCCCAGAACTCCTCGACCGAATCAAATGTGACAACTTCCTTCAGAAGATCATTCCAGTTGTCGCCCTTGTGCAAGTCAACATGTGGGCTACGACTATGCTCAAAGGATGGCAAGTATCACCTTCCCACTCGGTGGCTTAGTGAACCACAGAGTCCACTCATGCATCAAAGGATGCTTGACGTTGAAATTCTCTGGATCGTGAAAGACAGTGACTTGCTCATCCTCCGACTGCGCAGCGCCATTTGCTGCGGTGGTTCCGTCTTGCGAAGTCATGTCTCGATCAGTGCTCTCTTTTGCCGGTGAAATGGGGATAGTGTCGAGTGGGACTGGTGAATTAGACTTGGTTGTAGTAGACGCGGTGACGGGAGCTGACATGGCAGGGGTCGCAATTCGGAAGCAACAGTGGAGGCAGTCAGTCGAAGTAAGAGTGAGGGGACGTGGGATCCGGGCTGCACTGAGACCTTGGTGAATCTAGCTGTCACGCACGCAAAGCCGGGCCTCTGGCCAACCGAATTAATTGTGAAGTAGGCGGTGCAGAACGAGAGAGAGAGAGAGAGATGTCGGAAATATAATAGAGAACACAAAGCTGCACCGGGCAGTACACAGGCTTGTTTACAGAAGTTTTACCTGAGCCTGACGCTCGGCTCGATATTCACGTTGCAACTATCAAAACGGCCCGCTGTTGGCGCCGATTCCCGGGTATATGTTTATCCAGTACCGGAAGTGGCATCAGAGTGGACTCTCTTACCTACCTTACGAGCTTACCTTCTAATGCTTTGCGTCTTGGTGTACCAAAGAGCAAGGCGAAGGTACAGTGGCCATGCAGTTCAGGATTCAAATCTCGGCCCTACGCAATCAGATCCTGAAGTGTGCCCGCGATTGGTATGTACTTGGGTTAAGACCTATACAAAGTGCCTATATGGCACTTCCAATACCTCAGATTGCATTGCAGCAATATCAACACTGTACATTGGGAGGGGGACAGGCCATATTTCATAAGTTGGTAGTAGTCGTCGCAAAATCTAGAAATTTCCTGCCCAGTTGCCTTATCAGTGGTTCGGATCTCAATTGGCATGCCATGTCGCAAGTTCTTCAAGTCCACAAAAAATTCCGACCTTGCATTGTGATCTCATACTCGTGGCTTTTGTCACACCGTACAAGTGAGTATGCTTTCATGTGCATGAGCGGTTCTTCGACATTGAGAACGTCTGATTCGCCTGGGTATCTCAAAGGCACAAGCCCCTCCATTGGCCTTACAAGCCTGCTAAGTAATGGTTGGTTTTGGCCCCGTGAGAAGGCGGCTTTGCATGATAATGACTTTAGCCTCTTCTGACGACGTAGCAACGAACAGGCGCTTGCCGCAAACTCTGATAGAAGCGATGCGACCAAATGGGCAGGCGATCCATAATTTTGCAATAGCTGTCTTCGTTTCCTGGATCCTTTCATTGGGCACATCTTCTCGATATGCAGGTCAAAAAATGTGTATACTTCGTTGTGCATCTTCAGCTGTGTGCCCTCGTCTTCACAGCATCACTTCGTCTTCCGACATTCCCCCTGGCGCTGTTCAGCAGCGAGAACCTCAATGTGACACATGAAGAATTCCTGAATCCCTCAAGGGAGCTGCAAATGTACGATCTATATTCGATCATGTTTGAAACAAGAGACGACTTAGCTGCTGCAGTATCGATCCACCGGACCCTTGCTACTTCAGGCCAGTCGGGTACTACCTAATCCTCAAATTCTACGGCTACGGCGCCCAGATCGATGCCTGGTATGATGTGTACGATTCACTGCGGAACGCCATGAGGGATGTAAGGAATCATGCTCCGGAGGAAGTCATGGGTAGCCGGGAACGGCAATATGGCTCTGTTGGGGTGAGACTGCTGCTGCATCCGTACGTCTTTTCGGAGTCCATATTTTCTCTTTTGATCGAGATTCTGAGTCTTGAGACATGTCTTAAGAGTCTCTACTCTCGGAACATGTTTCAGGGCTCTACATACACCCCTCAGATAGGCAATACTGACTACGAATTTGTAATCTAGAGGTCCTGACATGATCTGGAAAATGTGGCAGGAGACAATAAGGGTTATCTCGCAGTTTGTGACACATTATCAGTACTTCGACATGGATTTCGATATCATACAGCCTGGGGGGTTGGTACTCGGGACGGGGATTTTGACCGTTGTTGATATAGCAGAATAGGACTGACCATTGCATATAAGGACATGAAATGAAAAACGTTTGGACAGCCATGAGTAAAAGAGACCGCAGGTGGCAGATAGTTTGTCAGAATGGATGGCAGTCGGGGCCGCGGATGGACTTCGATAGTACATCAATTTCGGGCATCAGTCCGGGAATTCCTGTTATTCACAAGGGTGATTGCCTCCATAAATTGGTAGACCAATGAAGCTTTATTCATTCTTCGCATCCAATGCGAAGATGTCAGGAGTTGTAGCGCCATCACCGCCACTGTTTGTGGCATCTGCCTGCCCATCCTTTCATTGAACGAGGACTCGGGAAACCAAAGGGGCCGCAATTCAAGGCAGCAATCATTATCAATCCAGAGCCAATGTTTGCGCAAAGAAGCCTGCATCCATATTACTTCTTGGACTCCGCCAGTCTTGCGCTGTTTCATGCTGTAGGGATTGAGATATGCTGGATACGCTAAGAATAGCAGACAATGGCGCAGCAGGCAGTCGTGGAGGGTACACGAGGAGGGTTTGAATGGTGCATAGCATATTTCAAAGTACCTACGCAATCAATGCCGAACTGCCTCAACATCATCGGGATCATCGGGGCTATGTTGGCAGAAATTGACTACTGCTTCAAATCTAAACAACAATTAAGAATTGGCAGTTGAGTAAACTCACATCCTGGAAAGGCTACTTAGTCCATTTGTGGTAAGGTGAAGTTAGATCCAAATTTGGGTCCGGGTCTCACGCATCTTTTGCCCTCTCAGTCAGCAACTTCTACAATTTTCACTCAAACAACATCAGGCATCAATTCAGTACACATTCTACAGCATCTCCTGCTTCTCTCCATCCTTTTATCAAATACCCATCGAACCCCCACGCCTCGCTGTCGATACGCGATCCGAAGCTGGCGGATTAGGGGCTCTGTTTCAACACTCTGAGCGAGCCGTGCAATGGCTGTAAGCAATTTCTACTCTTCCATTGATCACACAACGGTCATCTTTCCCCTAAGTATACACTATTGCTGAGGGAACTTTGGTGTTACTACGCTCAATCCGCAGCTGCTGACTGGTGACTCTCAACAGCAATACGGCGGCTACAGCAATGGAGGCGGGGGCGGGTATGGCCAAGCCAATCCCTACGAGCAGACAGGGAACCGATACGAGCAGCAAGGAGGTCGCTACGACCAAGACGCTGGCAACCCATACGCCCAACAAACAAGTAACCCTTACGCCTCACAACCCGCTGCGCCACAACAATCCCATGCGGGGCGACAGCAACCAGGAGGCTACGAGAGTCGATACGGTCAAGCTCAGACTACAAGTGGCGGTAGCTCTACTTATCCAGCTGGTGCAGGTGCGACGGGCGGTGGTTATGGTAAGGTCAATGCTTAGAGCAACATCGGGACAAGGATTAATGATGACTAGCCGGAGGAAATGATGTCGAGATGACACCTATGAACGGGCAAGCTGGCGCATATGGAGCGCAGCCCAGCCGAGATCCCAACGCGATATTGAACGAATGCCGAGACATCGACCGAGGCATTGATGAAATCCAACGGAAGCTCGAACGCCTCCGCTTCCTCCAGCGGCAAGCCATCGATGACTCAGACGCGAGTCAAAATACTCAGACCAATCGTGAAATAGACTCGCTAAGTTCAGAAACCATGACGCTGTACCGCAGCTTCGCAGCTCGTATCAAGACGATCAAGTCAAAGAAAGAGTCTGGAGATCCAAGGAACAAGCCGCAAGTTGGACTAGTGGACCGCAAGTTGAAGAGTGCCATCAATGAGTACCAAGTGGTGGAGAAAGACTACCGGCAGAAGTTGTCGGCCCAAATGGAACGACAATATCGTATCGTCAGACCCGATGCGAGCGATCAGGAGGTTCAAGAGGCTATCCAGGATACCTCGAATAATCAGGTCTTCAGTCAAGCTGTATGTTATTCCGGTACACTAAAAGTAGCGCTCGCTAATTCACTTTTTAGCTGCTCTCACAAAATCGACGTGGTCAATCACAATCAGCACTGCGCGCCGTTCAAGGCAGACACGAGGCCATCCAGAAGATTGAGCGGCAGATGATGGAACTCGCTCAGCTCTTCCAGGACATGGAAGCCGCGGTTGTTACGCAGGAGGATGCTATTACGAACACTGAAGCGAAGACGGAGAACACGGTCGATAACCTGGATCAGGGAAACAAACACCTCGGTGGAGCTGTCGTTAAGGCAAGATCTGCACGAAGGAAGAAGTGGATTTTGTTTTGGATCGTTGGTAAGTCTATTTTTCGTCATAGCTCTGGTTCCTTTCAGGGTTGAGTGGCTAATGCATACCAGTGATCATCATCGTTGTCATTGGGGTCGCTGTTGGGGTTGGTGTCGGCGTGGTGGTTAGCGGACGCAACAAAGCTCCCGCGCGTTGATTCTATCGATTGCACTCAGTCTCCAACCATATCGTATGGCATACCCCACTTTCCCTTTCCGTTAGCGATCATCGGCCTGCGAGCCTTATCTGATTCTTGCACTGGGCCAAGTAGCTCCAGAACGGCATTACAGACTGCCAGAAGGACATCTTGGATGGCTCCTTCGTTACTGTCTATCTGTCGCCTTCACTTTTCAAAAGCTACCGGGGCCGTTGTTGATAGTAGCCTACGGAAGATATGTAGGATAGGGGAGCGTGGTAATAGGACTTGTGGACACACAGCTAGCAAATTATACTGTGCCTCTGTGACGAACGGTTGTTTCTTAATGAACGATGATGATTGATGATAATACCTCGAATGCCATAGAAGGTTTAGATCGATTAGACCCTGTAAATAGCAGTATCTGTGTCTGACAAGCGACTCATCCCGATTGGCGCGCTGTCAGTTTGATCACTCGATTGTCGTATGATTAAGCGCCCTACGACTCGATTTGGTGCAATCGAGAATCCTGATCAGAGCATGTCTCCCATCCCTCAACCTCGCACATCTGCTCCTGTACATACACCCATTGACAGGTCATCGCACCTCTAACCTGTACAAAATTCTCATCATGTTACGATGGTACCACTTTCCTTCCATTTCCTCCCTTGGATCCTCCAAGACCCCCAGTCTCTAACCTGTCTCCAACCGCAGGTACCAAACCAAACTTGCGCGACGGCCCCTCCTCACCCAGAGCATCACCACAGCCGTCAGTGCCCTACCCCGCGAAACTCAAATTCCTGCACCCCCCCTGGTACTGATCGGCGGCGTGCACGGTGACAGGTACTCTTCGCAACCGGGGACGTCATGGCCCAGCAAGCAGTCGAGAAAGTGGGGCCCGAGAAGCACAATTTCGCACGCACAGGCCGAATGGCCCTCTACGGCGGCGGTACGATCCCCCCTCTACCTCCCCACCCCCATTCCCTTCCTTTTCCCTCCCCTCCTTACAAACTAACGCCCCCCTCTCGCCCCCCAGCCGTCTTCGGCCCCGCAGCCACGACCTGGTTCTCCCTGCTCGCGCGGCGCATCAACTTCCCCACCGCGCCGAACCTGACCATCGCCGCGCGCGTCCTGACCGACCAGACCGTCTTCGCGTCCACGAACCTCTTCTGCTTCCTCTCCTCCATGGCCATCATGGAGGGCACGGACCCCAAGGAGAAGCTGAGCGGAACGTACTGGGAGGCGCTGAAGAAGAACTGGATGGTGTGGCCGGCGGTGCAGGCGGTGAATTTCAAGTTCGTCCCGTTGGAGCATCGGGTGCTGGTTGTGAATGTGGTTAGCTTGGGTGAGTGGAATCTCCCGAGGGGTCCGAAGAGGGGTGTTGGGAGCGGGGGAGGGGGTGGGAGGGAAAGAGGAGAGGCGAGTAAAGGGAAACTGCTAATTGGTGCTGCAGGGTGGAACTGCTATTTGAGTTACGTGAACAGCCAGGGCGGGAAGCAGAAGATAGAGGATTACCTCGACAAGGAGGAATGAACGAGTGAGTGAGTGTAGCGGTGTATGATACCCCTTGGTGATTCCCAGATCTCCTCTACCGTTTCCCGTTTCCCGCATCTCCTTACTCGAGCGGCGTAAGAATCCCGCAGATACCAGCGTCTCGGTCTATACCCTTCATGAACCTCTAAGCTCGACCCCAACAGGCTTCTGCGTAAATATCCAGCGTGAAGAGCCAACACACGTGCATACTGGACCTCGAGGGACGGGCAAGGCGGCAGGATTCTCTTGGAGCAGAGCATGCCGTCTTGCATGTCTCGAGCTTCCGGACCCCTCGGATTAGGCATGACCGACCGACATGGAGCCATAGTCCTTGGTGGTCTCGGTTGAGGACGCTGGCGATTCAGCATCGGGGCATCGTAGCATCGAGGTCCGCCAATATCTCCAGAAATCAAGAAAGCATAGTTCAGGACTAGGCATGAGGAGCTGTTGTCGTGCGCGAAGTTGTCGAAACCAGCTTCTGGGGCTTTCCACTATCTGTTCTATCCTATTTAGTCTATCGCATAATTATCATCATTCATATTGCTCTCCCCTGTCGTCATATTACTTCATTCTTGCACCTCAGCCATTGTCGCCTCCTGCCCCTCGACTCCCCATCGTGTCTTCTCGTCACCAGCAGCCCATTTCTTCTCAACATAACCCAGAGTCTCCTTGACCTTGTTCACCGTGTCCAAGTCGCCGGTGTTTTTGCCAACGTTGTCGCTGATCTTGATCGCAGGACGGCCGGACGCAGAGGAGATCTTGATGACGATGTTGAGAGGTGCGGACTTCTTGCCGGTGGAGGTATGGGTGAAGTCATCTGCGATGGTCAGCTGTGGTCGAAAATTATCCGAAGACCGGACCACATACTTGTCAGAAACGTCCCAATGCCAAAAGTAGGAATGAAGCCAGCCTCCTCTGCAACCTGCATATACTCAAGACACAGCTCAATATTCAACGAATCTGAAAATACTATCGTCTTCTTGTCTGTGATACCTTCGCTATCGTAGAAATCACGCATCATCTTGACGAATTCTAGAGGATTCCCAGAGTCTTGCCGGACGCCGGTGAACGTTTGAGCGTAAGAGCGTGGCGGATCTATATTCGTCACATGAAGGTGTCGAGGCTGGTCGCCAGAAGACTTGGCATCGACCACGGTGTGAGTAGCCGAGATGGCTGGAAGTGGCGCTGATGGCAGTTGTGTGTCAGCAGTGTCGACCTCCGCTTCGGCCACCGTTGGCAAGGCCTTCTTGAAAGCTTTCAGAAAGGTAGGTGTCCCGAAGGTGTCCGTCAGTGCTATACCCAGGACACCTTCGCCGAAGCAGCCGACCCAGTATCTCAAGGCGGTCTCATTGGCATGTTCATAATCATTCGTGATGGATGCTATGCCCATGAACCACTCATGGGCGACAGTACCGATTGGCGTGACCCCGTACTTCATAGCGAAATGAACATTGCTCGTCCCACTCAATTTGCCCTTCCATCCTCGCTCTGACGCAGTACTGGCCGCCCTCGTCAAGCCTCGCATCACCAGATCGTGGGTTTGATAGTCTCTTCTTCGTCGGGTGCCAAACTCCGAGAACACACAGCCATTTTGCATCAGCTTCACGCCCTTATCGTATGCCTTTTCCTCTTGCCCCGTATGACTCCAGTCGTTATCGCAGAAGCGAAAGTATGCTTCACTTGTGAGAGCCAGCAGCGGAATCTCATAGAGTATTGTGTGTAGCCACAAGCCCCCAATGTCAAAGTGTATGTCTCCCAGGTCATTTGCGCTGCCTGTATCGTTGAGGGGCTTAAACACGACTTTCACTTGTTCAGAGGGATGAAGGCAGAACGTAGCGAGAAAGCGTAGGTATGAGTCGTTGAAGTAGGTGCAAACACCCTTTAGGAACTGAAGCTCGTCTGGAGAGAGAGTGATATTTCCCAGTTCTGTCATGCAAGATCAGTATAACACCTACAGTCTCCTGGCCGCGTTGACGCACTGTTGACTTGTTCCTCAATCCAATGGTAAGCTGCCCTGTTCAGTCGCATGTCCGAAGTCCGGTTGGTGAAAGCGTAGGTAACGTCTGCTTCATGAGCAAGAGCTCGTAGTTGTGATATGATAGGTACTCACGAACGTCAGGAAGATACTTCAAAATGGCGCATTGCATCGTCAGCTTGTAGAGATCGGTGTCCAGTAGGGAGAATATCCCCTCTGGGAGCTCAGTGAGCCCCGCATGATTAGAGCCCATGCTCCTTGATCGTGAGCGTAAGTCGCACTCTAAGCTTCGACCAAAAGCTGTCGAGACATTTTCGATCGAGCGGAGTTCAAAGAGAAGAGATGATGAGGTGTTGTATGGGTATGAGAGGTGATTGAGAACAGCACCGGCACAAGAAGTCGAGCAACAAATGACGGAACAAGAAATGCGTTGTGATGCAGGCTAAGATAAGATAGCAAAGTTTCCAAGCGACCCAAATTGGTCAGGTTTCAATTAGTAAGCATCAATCACCACACACCAGAACCAGACATTTTCTTCAGATTGCTTCCACGGAGTATCGTCAATCTACACGAAATACATGTTGCTAGCAAACTTCTCATCCATGTTTCTACAACTAACGTGCACTAGATCTGTTCAATGGGTGGCAAATCGAGAGCTCAATGTTTTGCCCCATCCGATCAGAGAGCGTGATTGAGCATGAATCAGATGATCAGCCTCACCAGCTCTACAGTCTACACTCCTCAGGTATGATGCAGAACATATATTGGCATCCTCCTTCTCTTCAGCTTGCTTCTAAAGCTATCACTCGTGAAAGCTATCACTCTTTTCACTGACCTACCTGTCAACACTCTCTCGCCGTCCGAGCCTGGCAATGACGGACAATATGCTGTCCTGTTCACTGCAAAGCTCAACCTCTGGTACACTGCCTGGCCAATCCACTTTTTCTCTTCAACTCCACCGAAGATGCGGTTGGCGCCAGGCGACCGTGGGTTTTGCTGTCCCAAGAGCATGTTATTCGGAGTGCTTCGCCAGACGCTGAGCCTGAACCATGGTCTGAGCTTTTCAAGCTTTCCCGGACCATACTTGAACTCCATACCAATCCTTTTCAGCTCTGAAAAAATTCCTGCTCTCGGGTTTTCTTTGCTCTCAAATCAACTCTGTCACAAGACTTGGCAGCTGAAAAGATTTCGACTGCTCTGCTTGCCGTGGTATATGTATTGCTCTTTCATTCCCCACGTTCGTTCGTCCGTCTCTCTTCCCTCTGTCCTCTCTCTCCCATACATTCTTCCATCAGCATAATACTCCAACATCCAGTCCCAGACCTCTCGAAGCTACCCAGAATCACCATGAAGCTCTCAATCCTCTCTCCGATTGCTACCTTCCTCGTCTCACGATGCTTAGCACTTCCAGCTCCTATACCAATTCCAAGCCATATTCCTATCTCGCAGGACCCTTCACCACCAAGACCCTTTCCCAAGTACCCTCTGATAGTGGGAAATCCACTGGAGGAAAGGGAGCCGTCGGCCCTGTCACGCTTTCCAACGGACGGAGACAATGAAGCTCACGACCCATCTCCGCCCCGACCATTTCCAGCTGGTCACGTCGTCGAAGTGAAGAACCCTTCACCACCCCTGGAAGAAAGGGATCCCTCAGCACCACACAAGCTGGTTGACGGGCAGACGGCGTCCACCGACCCATCCCCTCCAAGACCCTTTCCCAAGTACGCACTGGACGCAGGAAAGCCACTGGAGGAGAGGGACCCACTCTCGCGCTTCCCCACCGCTGGAGAAAAAGAGATAGCCGACCCATCACCTCCCAGGCCTTTCCCCGCCGATCGTGTCATAGATGTGGAAGCTTCTTCGCCAAACGACACAATCGAGCCGCGTTCCCCATCACCTCTCCTCCGCACCACTGAAGGCTCAGAGGCCGAAGCCGACGACCCCTCGCCACCACGACCCTTCCCAGCTGGCCGCCCGGTGGACCTCGAGCCACGAGCTGAGGATATACCCTCCCACCGCGGACATGGAGGCTACTTTCCACCGTCGAACCCACCCGTCCAGGAGCCCACTGCACCAGTCATGGAAGCCTATCGTATCGACCCCGTCGATACACCTCTCGATACTGAGTGTCCGAGCAAATGTCCCCCCAATGTATTCGACTGCTGCCGGCCCCGTGAGCTCAGACCCTTTCCCAGCCCCCTCAGCATCGACAACAACGGCTCACCAACATTCACCGCCTCCATCTCAACCCCCACCCCAGCCTCCCCATGGCACGACGCATTCCTCACCGTCTTTGGCCGACGGATGCCCCACCACAGCAGTCTTCCAAGCACAGCCTCCCCCAACGACCGCATAGTCAAACTCACATTCAACCCCCTACCGACACCAACACCGCAAGAACTCACCCCAACCACCCCACCCCACCATGATCTCCTACCCCCAGTCCCCTCAATCCCCTGCACCACAACCATCACATCCCTCCACTTCCACCCCATGCACCGAACCGGCCCGTCGACTGTCCACAAAGCCACCGTCACCGTCCCCCACCGCGTGGACTGCGGAGGATGCGTGCTCACAGTCACGGATGTCAACATCGGCAACGGGCCACCTGTCATGACGTCCAGGGCCACGGTCACGGATACCGCGACGAAGACGGAGTACATGCCTTGGTGCAGCCGGTCCTCGGTCCGTCTGTGAGCGAGGGATGTCGAAGAACATTTTGAGGAGATATAGGGAGGGGGGATAATGGTGCGCTGATCGGAAGAGCGTCTGGGTAGGCATATGCGCAGACCTAGGCCTCGACGGTCAAGTGTCACAACGCATGGCTCGGACACGCCCTAGGGCCTCTGGGCTCGTCGGTATTATTCAGAAATATACTCGGTTCACGAGTGGATGTGCATCGTCGATGCTGGCATTCATTGAGTAGCGTGCTCATATCGAGTGCGGTCTCTCTCTACATTATTTCCTTGGTTCAGATCTTATCTTATCCAGATGGACGGACGGGCACGTATAATAAACGATCAAGTTAGTACATTAATAAGTCTTTCCATCCAAGAGGAAACATACAATCGTTTGCTTCTTGACATAATCCCGCGGTGAGCTATACACACCTGCTCACGGAGCCCGGTATACGAATCGGCCGCCTCCCACCACCGCCTGCCAGACGCTCTATCATTCCCGCCCTTCCCAGCAGCCAGTATACCCGCATATCCTCCCGCCGTAGTCCCACCCCCCCCAACATCCTCCTCTTCAGTCGAAACGCAGCCCACCGACCCTCCGCAAAGCTCCCACGACCTGCCTGTAGAAAACCTTCGCGCCGATCCGAGGCACCGCGTCCCCAGTCTGCCTTCTCGCTCCCCGTAGACCGAAGCGATGGTGTGACGGGAAGCGTTGGAGACGGGCGAGTTCGCGCGTCGTGAAGCACCGCTCGATGGTGCTTAATTGAACTAATGCGGACGAACTTGCCTTCTTGGTCTTCGATTGTTTTGCCTAGTTGCATAGTACGACCGTGTCAAGTGTAAGTCTGCAGTTGCTGAACTAGCAACCTGAGTCCTGGTTTCACATTGCTTTCGATGAGCCTCAAATACTGGGCGCGAGATCCGTAGGACGTTCTCGTCCTCCAGAATGTGACTGTCGCTAATCGCTATAAGTGCCAGCGTCGTCAACGAAACCTATTACAGCTGAAGTACGACGAACGAAGCCAGGAAGCGGCGCGTCGGCTCCCCCAAAGTTCCATGCATATCTGAGGTGAGAGGAGCTTCGGGCAGTAGGGTCAGAGTCTTCCATATTTGAGTCCATGTCTGTCGCAAGCGAGAGCGCGACCCTAGTTTCAGGTGCGTGGATATAAGAGAGGCAGTGAGCGTAGATGTATTAAAGTATAACCTGACCGGAAGAACGCGAATGATGGCGAACAGGAAGTATTTCGACCAAGAAGTGAGGGTTGGAATGGCTGGAGCCTGATGTCAGGTTCCGATGATGATACCACAAGTCCTCACTCATCTCATGTCGCTTGGCATTCAACTAGTAGATACAGACAAGGCCTGAATGATTGAGCTGTGGAGGATTCTTCCTTCCATTTCTCAACGTGATTCTCTGGATTTACGGGACGGTTGCTTCCGCTTCGACTGCTTTTTCTTCTTGTAAATCCAAGACTTTTTCCCTTCAATCGGCTTCAGAAAGTCATCGACATATCTACCCCCGACCTTTCCGCTCACAAATGTGTTACCGGAGCCTTCCCTGGGTCGCCAAGTGTTATTGTGGCTGTTTGCGCCGGAGACAGGGGGAGAAGTATCCGGCAGATATACGTGCTCCTCCTGAGCTTCATTGCCCTCCTCAAGAGTTCTGAACTTGATTCCCTCCCCGAAAAGCGTAGCACATCGAGCAGCAGCACTTCCCACCACATTCTGGTGCCAAGCAGTCATAGAAGCGATGCCCAGCACGTCGCTCCAATCCCGAAGACCTATTCGCGCCTTGCGGCTACGAAACTTCTGACTCCGTGATCTGCGCACAGCAGACCTGGCTCTTTGGATACTACCCTTCGAGCCCGAATTCTTTCTGCTAGGACGGTGCTCGCTGGAGTCGGAGCTAGAGTGGTCTCGGGCGACATGACTTAATTCTGCGTCTTCGACGAGGTTTGATGCTTTCCGCTTCCTTTTCTGAGGCCTGCCTCTTGTTGTTGACCGATCGCAGTTTTGGCTTAAGGAAACACTGTCAGAGTCCTTAAAAAGTAAATAGGCGCTCCTGGCCCGATGCAGGCCCAGAAGTAGATCGTCCAGCTTGGTCATCATGTGCTGTACTGTAGCCTGTAGAATCTCGCTTGCTCGTTGGTCGTCAGCCATGACGACGGGCTTTTGGTCAGGACCATCAAGATCTTCCCTGCCACCGCATTCCTCGTTGGAATCCCTTCCTCGGTCTTGGGATTGCTGTCCTTGAGGATCAATAGTTGCCGCCGATTGCGGTGCAACCTCCCGCTGTCGACTATAAAATCTTTCTTTGGCTTTTCGTAAGACTTGAGCAACCAGCATTTCTTGCAGATATTGGCCAGGCCTCGTAGGACAGGAACGGTAGGGCACAGGGAGAACATTGTCCTCTTCCCAGCGCGTTGCGTCATGCTCTCTCGGAACAATGCCAGGCGGTAAGGGCCAAGCAGTCCAAACCTTGGGTGGGATCCATTTCGACCCTCCACTGGTTTCCTCTAAATCATTTGATCCTTGAGCTCGCCGGCTTTGGTCCCGAGTGTCGTTCCTTTGACTCAGCTTGAAGGAGTTGTACAGATGGACGCTAAGATCCTTTGCTTGCAATTGATCAAGACTAGCTGCAAGGTCCCTTTCGGGAGCATTTCGGTTCCGCCAAGTAGAGGCTGGTCCACGAAATTTATTTGGCCGGGAGGGGGGAGACGTGGAGCCTTGAGAATCTTCGTCTAAGAAGTCCTGATACTCATCTTCCGCAGTAGATTGTTTGGCTCGAAGATACTCGACAGCGCTGGACTCTCTGGGGGATGATTGCTTCGATTTGCTTTTGCGATCAGACAGCGCATCAGGTAGGTAGTCGCTTGCCGAGTCCAGATCCTCGTTCTCTGCATAGACTTGGTCCGCCGGTTGCTGTGCTGATTGGAGCAACGGAGAGGAAGAACTTTGCCCATCGTCTTCGTGAGACGACATGGTGTTCTGGATAGGTCATCCAGTACCCTAATGTGAGAATCTAGCCCTGAAGTAGTCTTGAAAACGAACTTCTATTACGCTCAGCTATCACATTGATGATCCATGGAGGGTAACGAGAGCTTGGCACTTGAGCGGACGTGGGCAACTAGTGGCTTCGAGCCAACTTCTCTAGGGATGTCCAGGAAGTCGGCTGTATGGATGATACTGCGCGTCGATGAGTATCACTTGTTCGCAGTTGTTGTTGTTGTTGTTGTTGTTGTTGTTGTTGTTGTTGTTGTTGTTGTTGTTAATGTAAGACTAAGGTATGTGTTCATGGCGTGGGTCTACAGACAGACACGAGATACAGTATTTGAACATTTGAACGCGGATCTCTTCAATATAGGCCTCTCTGTCTTGGCGTGGAACAAATTTCTCTTGGTCAAGGGTCTACAAATCATTCTCTCCTTTGTCACAGTGAGCCGCAAAGTCATACCTTCAAAAGCTGAACGGATCATATGGCTAGGAGGGTCTATCACACAATATCAATCCCACCCGGTCGTCACAATACCGTCTTGCTGTCTAATATCACAAGAGTGAGGCAAAGACCGCCCCGCAAACGAGATCATGGAAGTGTAGAGGTTATTATTAGGGTAGAAGACTACATGAGAACATTTCAAGGCTGCATTATTGTATCCTCTTCTTGCCCTCTTCGAGATGACCTAATCGGACATTACTTGCGCCACGATCACGAGGCACAAAGTTTCCTATCACTTTGTCTTTCATGACACTGCTCATAGTCTCTTGGTAGCCTTCTTGAGCCCAACGAGGTGTGTTGAGCTTCGGCCAATTGACCTGAAGAAGCCCCAGGTCAGTAGACTCTCGGATTAGGAGCTTCGAGCACTTACATAGAGCATGCCGTGGGTCCAGATGAAGTGCCCGCACCAGCCACCGATAACCATCCACAACAAAGCAAATACACGCAAAGGCCATACAGTCGTTTCTGGTTGGGTTCTAGTCAGGGAGGTAACCATGACAAGGAAGAAGCTAGCAGCGAACAGATATGGTATGGCTTGGATCAAGATTGGTCTTCGATCCTTGAAGACAAAACTGGTGTCAGTGAGCGAGGTCGAAGGCAGATATGTGCCTAGAAACAAGTCAAAAGCATCCTGCCGTGGCCCGTCCCCGAAATTGTTCTTGACATAGCGAGTGACGGAGTTGTTGAAATCTTGAAGCCCGCCAGCCTTTGTCCTCTCGCCAGTGCGCGTGAAGTCTGTCTTGAGAGCCCCAGTTCCAGAATACGATTTTGACACAACATCAGCGTTGTCTGCCCATATATTTCGAAACAAGTCCTGGAACGCTCCGTCATCATCAGCAGATTCCCCAGGCTGCAGAACACCAATGTCTATTAATTGTCGAGTCAAGGTCCAGCGAGCAACCATTGTCTGGACGACGTTCGTCCGGTCTAAGCAGTCCATGCAGTTCGTTCGAACTGCAGCCGTTTGCCGACTGCGCACCTCCAGACGACCTTGTGCATCCGCCGGCATGTCCACACCACGGAAATACTGGCCTTTGATGAGACCCGGCTTTAATTGGTCAAGCAGTAAAAGAGCGCGATGCCACTTCAGTCCTTTGGTCTCGTTGTGGAAATCAAAGTAAACATAATGTAGTCGGTCGTATTTCTGATTCTTCTGGCTAGCCTCCACGACATGTATCTTCTCCTCTGTAACGTAGTCCGCCTGTGTTGCTTCGTCTGGTGAAGAGACTAGAATTCGTACCATCTGCTCGTAGGCTTTCTTGACTCGGTCTTCGCGACCTTTTTGGTTGACAAGGTTGACAAGGAAGTTATCGCCGTATAGGTTTATTTGCTCGTCAAAGTGCTGTCGTGCGGCCTCGACCGCTGTCTCTACTCCGAGTATTTGGAGATTCGGGACGTATTTCAACGAGTTGACCTCGGCCCAGTAGACTGGTACGCTTCCCCTTGTCTGGACATAAGACATGACTTGTGTGTCGTAGCCTTCGTTTACTCCCACTTTGCCGTTCTGCATCCCTCCACCACCAGCGAAGCCTCCTAGATCCCCTGTCTCGTCGTTCAGGATCACAATCTGCTCCGTCTCATTGAAATTTGCAACATGCCCTTGGTCATCGATGCCACGAGTGAGATAGCGAGTCCCGGCTCTGTGCCTGGATCTTCTTGTGATGAGAGTGAATGTCACTGGGGTTGCCTTTATGCGTGTTGGTGTGATTCTTAGCATCCCGAACATAACAGGAAGGATAAAGGGGTCAGCTCCGGCCTGCTGTCCGCCCCGGAGCCCAGAGCCACTTCCTGCGCCATTTGCAAGGTCTATGAGGTCTGACTGAACAAATTTGTTCCAGAAGAAGCGGTCGTCTGCTCTCCTCCAAAGTGGCTGTGAAGGGTTTGATTGAGTTTGACGTTGAAAGCTATTCGTGATATCGAAAGAGTAGGAGAAGTACATGGGCCCAGTCTTCAACAGTGTTCTGAGTAGGCTGAGGTAGGTATCTTCATCTGTATCATGAAGTGCTCGCTCGCGCAGGGGAAGGAATTCTGTGGAGATGACTTTATAGACCATATGTCCCTTCAGGCGACCCATCGGCTGCGCTTTTGTTATTACTATTAGATACTTATCTGCCGCTTCATCAGCACTGCCTTTCCGTTGAAAGAAGGACCTATCCACCTAATCTGAGCTTGATCATGCCAAGTATGCCCGCAATACTCGACACTCTTTTAGCACCCAATAGTGCGCCATCATTCAGTCGTAGGTCTCCAGTAGGGCGTTCAACTACCAGCGTCTGGGCCGAAGGAGAAGAAGGAGAAGTGAAGGCGTAATGTGAGGAAGAGGCATGAACATTAATGTCTCTGAAAGGGACCAGGTTGCGCATTGTGAAAATCTGTGGTCATGAGGCAGAGGTATTTCGGAGTCAAGAGAAGGAGCAGCCTTTCGGAAGGAGACCTGGTCGATATTGTATCATCGCAGAGATAATCAGCGGTTGAGAGTGTAAAGTGTAAAGCTACGGAGTAGAGTACATATGTAAGTAGGTCCGTAAAGTATTGCAGTTGCAGGTCTTGGCGGAATCAGCCCTACAGACCTCGTCATTTGGCCACGCTAAGGCACCAATCGTTCCTGCGTTTCAAAGGCCTCCATTGTCTCCATCCTCGAGCTTCACACGACTACAACACGTCCCTCCAACTGATCCTGGAGTTCCGATTCTCGACAATATCAAAGAGCTCCCTCAAAGCATTAGCAACATGTCGTCCCGGGTCTCCACTGGCGCCCGGCCAGGAGCTCGGTTTGCCCAATTCAAGCTTGTCTTGCTTGGTTCGTACATCGAGCCCTTTGCTGGTGGTCCAGAAACACTGACAGTCACGTAGGAGAATCTGCAGTAGGAAAGGTTGCTGGTTCATTGCACGCCGCGTCTAGCACACAGAAAGCTGACGCTCGCATTATAGAGTTCTCTTGTCCTGAGATTCGTCAAGGTCAGTTTACCAAGAGCTGGTTCTTCCGCCAGTGCAACAACATCGAGGCGCGGAATGGATGCTGACATTCATCAAGGATCAATTTGATGACTACAGAGAATCTACCATCGGAGCTGCCTTCCTCACACAAACCATCTCCCTCGACGACGCGACGACTGTCAAATTCGAAATATGGGATACAGCAGGCCAAGAAAGATACAAGTCACTTGCACCGATGTACTATAGAAACGCCAATTGCGCAGTCGTCGTTTACGATATCACCCAAGCTGTATGTGATCTTGAAAAGCCCGCCAAAGCCCTGCTAACAGGAACGCAGTCGTCTCTAGATAAGGCAAAGTCGTGGGTGAAGGAGCTTCAAAGACAGGCAAATGAGAACATCATCATCGCTCTGGCTGGGAACAAATCAGATCTAGTCGCCGAACATCCAGACAAGCGTGCGATCACAACAGCGGACGCTGAAGCATACGCACGCGAGGCTGGGCTGCTGTTCTTTGAGACATCAGCAAAGACGGCGGAAAACGTTCGAGAGTTGTTCACGGCTATTGCACGAAAGTTGCCGCTTGAGCAAGCTGGGAACCGGGGTATGAGAGCGAACCCACGACAAGGGGTTGATCTGAGACCTGAGGCGCCTGGGACACAAGGCGGTGGAGCTTGCAACTGTTAGATGGCTGTTCGGGCGATGCTCTACGGAAATGCAGTCAGAGTACAATGATGTGGAGGTTCAAGGGCTAGTTTTCGGGCCAGACGGTTACCGATCGCGTGGAAGAAGGCTGTTAGCTTTGTTCAGATGATTGCTAATTTTGAAGCGAGTCACCGGAGTCGGTGTTCATGGCATGCTCTGCACTCATGGCGTCGTTCGTAGGGGTATATTCGTATCATCGGTGCCGCATGGACCCTCTGTAGCAGTAGCAGCTAGAATCTTGACAGAAATAATGCATCAAGGACAAATACAGTATTCGATATCACCTACACATTCACTGCTCCGACAAGTTGTCTTTGATATATATCCAGCTACAACCATTACTTACGAACTCTCATCAAACGGAAAGTATCAGTCCTGCGCAAAGCCATGATATACACAGCTTCGAAAGAGCCAGGCCTCAACTCGACTGCGCCTTATGATTCACGTTCAGGCGGGATAACCCTATCAGTAACACCGACAGTACAATCCCACCAATACGATTCCAACCCCACAATCCAATATCTCCGCCCTCCCTCACGCTCCAACAGATCCCGGCCTTTCCTCGCATCCACCAAGCCACGTTCCGCGAGTCCATGTTGCAACAGCGCAAGAGCTCTGCTCAGAAGCACAAGACCGGGCTGCGACCCACTTCGTTAATGAGAGGCCGATATACAGAGCATGAATGACGGTGATATGTCACCAGGCTGTGTCAAGTTTCCGGCTCGAGGACTCGAAGAGCTCCGCCCACTAAGTAAAGGCTACCGGTGATCAGAGTCTGTGCACCATTTGGTTCGCCATACTGCCTCGCAATATTAATTGCGCCTTCGATCGTCGGTTCGAAGATCGCTGGGGTGTCCGGGAAGATGCCGTGCCAAGTCTTCAAGTAAGTATCCTTCATACCAGCAGTCAAAGCAGGGTTTGGAGGTCGATAGCAGCGGTCTAAACATGCGTCAGAGACAAAACATGGACCGAGAAGTCCCGGTTCCAGCTCACCGATATCATTGATCCCATCGAGTCTTTGGTCGTAAGTGGTGATGATCACGCGCTGCAAGATGACGTTGCGCATTTTGAGGGTACTCGCGATGCAATCGAGTAGTGCTGCTCCATCTCTTTCGGAGATGTGGCTGAATATCATCATGCGCGGCATTGCTGTAGCAAGGCTGAGACATACGGTCAGCGAACCATTCCAGCGGTGGGTATTATTGTCTACCTTTGGTTTTGACCAACAATATCGGCGAACCAATTCGCGGCAATCTTGACACTCAGATCATTGTGTGCTCCATCAAGAAACCACTCTTGTGACCCCTGTGATATTGTCTGGAATCGTCCCGGCCAAGAGAATTGCAACGCACCATTGCGGATATCTTCTGCGGACATCTTGTCGCCTTCAGAGAATTGTTTCTTCATCAATAGTGTATTGGCGAGGGCAAGAGCAAGAGAAGCATTAACCTTTTGGACGAAAGGTCCCAGAGACGGAGCATCATCTGGAAGATCAGGGTTGACACCTACATACTGTAGCTCGACCCATTTCTTGTTTGCTCGATCCTCTAGTATCGCTGCGGCCAAAGGGTCCTGCAGGGTGGAGAAAGCTGGGCTTCCCGCTTTGAAAATTCCAGCCTTGTGGCTTGCGATATTTTCTATCGATGGTCCAAGCTGTTCGACGTGGTCCATACCTATGGTCGCGATCCCTGTGGCGACGGGGTGCCGGAAAATATTCGTGGCGTCGAACTCCCCCCCATTGTGTGTCTCGCAGATGGCCACGTCAACTTTCTCCCTCAGGAATGTGTGGACAGCTACAAGCATCAGTAGTTGAAGATATCGCGGCCCATCGCTGTCAAACTCCTTGAGACCGTCCCACACCTCAAAGACGTATCGTGCAAACAGATTTCTAGATAGTCGTATTGAATTGATTCGGATCCTCTCCTGGACACATTTGAGGTGTGGCGAGGTGTAGAGGCCCACTTTCTTTGGAAAGGCCGTCCTTTGCCCATGCGCAGCAAGAAAGGAATTGATGAAAGCGCAAGTGCTCCCTTTCCCTTTCGTTCCACCAACGTGAATAACGTTCAGTTCGTCTATATCGGAATCCTGAGACTTTTGCTCAAATTCAATCTCACAGCTGCAACTTCTAAGTGGCGCTCACCAAATGGCCAAGATGTCTCAACCACGATTTCATGCCCCATAGACTAGGTTTACCCTTCAAGCTCGATGTGTGAGGCATCAATACTAAGCCATTCGCTGCGTCTGGAAGTGAATCGGGCCGAGAGTTACGACGCCTAGTGTTGAGAAGCTTGACAGCATCCTGTTACCGTATTCTGTTAGCCGGTGGAAAGCTTTCAACAACAAACCTAACCTCATAGGTCCTCTCTACCCTCCGTGACATGGTGCGAAGTCCACTCCTGTACATACAGAGAGCCGGAGCAAGATGACATTGAATATTGAGAGAGCCGATTCCGATTGATAGAACCGCTATAAATCGCACGAGGCGGCCCGAGCCTCCAAGCGTGAGGTCCATAAAGTAGACGTTAGAGAATGTGCTCTCCGAGACTCCGGTAGGATTAATATTGAGCTGCATAATTCGGAGATATGGAACGCCGTAGCTTAGCCCGCCCGAACCTTGATGCTTTGCCTCCGAAAAGTGGAAGGACAACTTTTGCATTCGAGAAGCACACACGACACAACCATTACGAATCAGACCCGGTCTTGCTACTTTTATAAGTCTCTGACGTCCATACTGTCTTGCATTGTCTTTATTCCTTCGATCTTCTTTCATGAGCGCTCAGCATGTTCATAATTAACTGGTGTAAGCTGCCACCTAGCTTTTGACTACTCTAACAGAATGGCCTGCTTCCCCTCCCCTTTCGCTCTGCCGTCGATTACGGGAGCTGACATATTCGTCGCTTTGTTAGTCTGGGACGTTCTCGCCTCTCTGGGGCTTCTCAACAAGCATGCCAAACTCCTCTTCCTCGGCCTAGATAATGCAGGCAAGACCACGCTGCTACATATGTTAAAGGTACGTCCTTCCTGTATATTTCACACCAGCTGTCAAAAGCATTAGCACGAGTTCGACACGACTTTACAAGCTTTGGATACTCCCGCTGACAGTGTAGGTAGAATGACCGAGTCGCTATCCTACAACCTACTTTACACCCCAGTATGCTCCATCAGGCCCATCCTTTGCTCCCCACCCCATACTGACCTCTTCAGCTTCCGAAGAACTCGCAATAGGCAACTGCCGATTCACAACCTTCGATCTTGGTGGCCATCAACAAGGTGTGTCTCCCTCGCTCGTCCCGCCTCGGTTGATACCTCCGGATTCACAAGCTGAGCGCTTCTTTCTCTTTTAGCCCGCCGTTTGTGGAAAGACTACTTCCCCGAAGTCTCCGGAATTGTGTTCCTCGTCGACGCAAAAGATCACGAGCGTTTTGCCGAGTCGAAAGCCGAGCTTGACGCCCTTCTTACAATGGAAGAGCTAAGCAAGGTCCCATTCTGTATTCTCGGGAACAAGATCGATCACCCAGATGCTGTTAGCGAGGAGGACCTTAGACATCAGCTAGGCATGTGGCAAACGACTGGGAAGGGCAAGGTGCCGTTGGAGGGTGTGAGGCCGATTGAGGTCTTCATGTGCAGTGTTGTTATGCGGCAGGGTGAGTGCCTATCACAGATTACGAAGGGAGACAGCGCTGACTATTTGATAGGATACTACGAAGCTTTCCGTTGGCTGTCAAACTACGTCTAAACTAACTGTCCTTTGCAACACCGTTCGAAGTTAGAAGAGGGGCTCAAAAGCCAGGCGATACCCGAAGAGTCTGCAAGATAGATGGATACATCTGAGATCCGTTGGTGTATGGCTTGTTTCGGTCTTAGATGATTTTTCAACGGCACAAGTCCCATAGCCAATGTACTCTCCATACTGACAGTCGTCCGGCCATCACGATGTGAAGTTAAGCCGATCTTGTTGAAGCTTCAGGAACGCCGCACTTCTTTTATGCACTCCAAACTCAACATGCTGATAAACGTCAAATTTGATACTTCGAAATTATTGGGTAATACCGGAAGACTGAGGCGACAGACAGAGCCACCAGAGCAAGACCTTCCGTTACACGTACTCGTACCGGTGATCGTATGTTGTAGAGTATTATATCCGGCGTTAAGCCGGATTTTGGTGTTTAATTCTTGGGCAGCTTTTCGCGCGCACGAAATTTCTCCAGTCCAGTCTCAGTGCGCTTCCAAAGCTACTCTACTCTACTCGCACACTTTACTCTGCCATATGTTGACATATTCACACAGCCTATCAGATTCACACTACAGACAATGGGAAGAATAAAGAAGAAAGGTCATCTTACGCGCATTCGACCGAAATACTCATGTTAACCAAATTGGCAGGAACCGCTGGTCAAGCCAAGAATTTCATCACCAGGTGTGCACATGCCTGATGCCTCCGCTTTGAGACATACAAGACCTGACCATTCCCAGGACTCAAGCAGTACGCAAGCTTCAAGTATCACTGCCAGACTTCCGACGTCTATGCATCTACAAGGGTGTGCAACTCTCAACCCTCCGTATCAAAAGGCAACAATTGACAGTTGGGCAGGCATATATCCTCGAGAGCCTAGAAGCAAAAAGAAAGCTTCCAAGTCTTCCACTCCCTCTACCACCTTCTACTACACTAGAGACATTCAATACCTCCTACATGAGCCGCTTCTCGCCAAATTCAGAGACCATAAAGCGTTGGGGAAGAAGATATCAAGGCATCTTGGTCGTGGTGAGGTCGGAGATGCTGCCCGGTTAGAGAAGAAGGGAGCGACGAAGCTATCCCTTGATCATATCATCAAGGAAAGATACCCGACGGTAAGCTCCCAATTGAATACACACGAATTTCTAGACTCCGGCTGGTGGAACTTCGCTGATTGTACCTGGTATCTCAGTTTATCGACGCTCTGCGCGACCTTGACGATGCATTGTCCTTGCTATTCCTCTTCGCCAATCTGCCATCCTCGTCCAATGTCCCACCGAAGACCATAGCTCTCTGTCAAAGACTATGCCTCGAGTTCGAACACTACCTAATCACAACACATTCGCTACGGAAATCGTTTCTTTCTATCAAGGGCATCTATTACCAAGCTACTATACAAGGTCAAGATATACTATGGCTGGTGCCATACAAATTTGTACAGCGAGTGACGGGGGATGTGGATTTCAGAATAATGGGCACATTTGTGGAATTCTACACGACTCTGCTCGGCTTCGTCAACTTCCGGTTATACACATCAATTGGGCTTATTTATCCTCCTAGATTCAATATGAAGAGCGATGAGCAGGGCGGCGAACTAGGTGCAATTGCTCTCGAAGGAAGGGGCATCGAAGAGCCCAAGCCGATCGATTCGGTCAACGGACGTTTCGATGGTGAAGTAAAGGGAGAAATGGGCCCAAAAAACCCAAATGATGAAATCCAAAAGCGGATTGCTGCCATCAAGGAGGGTCCAAACACAGAGCAGGACGTTTCGCAAGGCCAGGACCCAGACCTGGAAACCAATGACGCTGCTGATACCTTTGAGACCACTGGAGATGATGCAGATGTACTACCACAGCCCCAGGCCAGAGGCGACGAAGCCGGCTCACTCTTTGCAGCATTCACATTTTTCCTGTCTCGAGAAACACCTCGGCAGCCACTCGAATTCATTCTTCGTGCCTTCGGTTGTAAACGAATAGGCTGGAACGTCATTTTGGGCGACGGTGCATTCACAAATAACGAGATGGATCCAACCATCACGCATCAGATCGTCGACCGTCCGCCTATGCCAAGCCTCCCTGAAGAACCGCAGTCCTCCGAGAGTCCTTCAGAGACTGCATCCACAATGGTCGTGAAACCTGGGCACAGAGTACCCGGCAGGACATACATTCAGCCTCAATGGGTATGGGACTGCATCAACGAAGTCAAGCTTCTGAGACCCGATTTGTATGCGCCAGGCGCGACCTTACCTCCGCACCTGAGTCCATGGGTCAAACCGACAAAAGGCGCCTACGACCCGAGCGCACCATTAGCGGAGCAGGAACGCGAAGGTGAGGCAGAGGAAGCTGAAGGCCTTTCCGACGACGACGAAGACGAAAAAGAGCAGATGGAGGGGAAGGAGGAATCCGACAATGCTGGCGAAAACGATGTGATACTTTCCCCCTCAGTATCAACACCAACAGCAGCCGATTTGCACGGCGAACACGGCATGACCATTGCAGGCAGCGAGTCAGAATCCGGAGCCGCCTCCGACGCCGACTCCTTTGCAGGTTTCGACTCCGCTCCAGAATCCGACCCCGAACCGGCCCTCACTCAGCACCAACTCGAACTCGAGGCTGAAGCTGCCGGTCTCACGTTCTCGGAAGGGCTGACAAAAGCCAACGGGCAACCCGTAAAGGGTATACTGAAAGGCAGTAAAGGAGACAAGGCCAGGAAGCTGGCAGCTAAGAAACGGAGGGAGGAAGAAGAGGAATTGGAGAGGAGGAAGATGATGATGGGGCGGAAGAAGCGGAAAATGTTGGACAAAATGCTGTATTCGAACCGGCAGAAGGCGGGCGAGGCGGAGGCGTTGAGAGCAAAGAGGAGGAAGATTGAAGCCGGGAAGGCGTAGAGTAGAGGAGTGCTTGGCTCCGCCGAGAGGTGTGAATGATGCAGTCGATAGCGCTGGCTAGCTGGATGTCTATGATGAAAGAAAACTAAAGCTTGTGCAAGTTGAGTGCAGATGGCCTGATAGCAAAGGGCTCTAGCCCTTGCCTGTTTCCAACACCTCCAAGAATCCCCCAACCAGATGTGCGCTCCCAGTCACCAGCACCATCACCTCTTCCTCCCCATCCCCTTTCTCCGCCTCAGCAACACCCCTGCACCATCCCACCGCCTCCTCGATGCTCCTTTTCACCTCAACGATGGTCGTAGGATCAACCCCCCCCCACGTCTCCGCCAAACCTCTCTGCACTTCCAATTTCTCCACCGCGGCGGAGCTGGTGTTCATGCTCATGAGATCAGGCCGGTACCCTTCGTGCTCAAACGTGACGTTGGTGCAGAACACGGCATGCGTAAAGGGCCGCTCGTCGTGGAGAGTGGAAGCGAGGGTGCGGTGGAGAGCTCTGGCGAGGGCGTTGGCGTCGCGCGTCTGCTGATTGAAGAGGAGGATGCGCGTCCGTTTCGCGGATCGGGACGGACGGATCTGCGAAGCCAGCCACGAGCCCGCGACCTCGATGCTTTCGAGCGTGTGGCCGCCGTCGATGTGCCACGCAATGTTGTCCTCGCGGCGGGTCTCGCAGCGGCCCGGCCAGCGCACTTGTTCGAGGCCGCGGATGAATTCGGGGGGGAGCCCGTCGTGGCGCTCGCGATCGTGCTGGCTGATGGCCACGAGGTGAGCTTCCGCGATGGCCACCGCGAGGCTGGCGTTGGTCTTTTGGAAGTCGGCGGCCAGCCCGAGCGTGACGTTTTGGAGCGCTGGGTCCCGGTCTACTACATGGAGCGTTGTAGGGACCTCGTCTGCGCGCTTTCGGAGGACCTCGATAGCCGTTGGAGGTTGAGGGGCTGTAAAGCACGGAGCGCTAGCTTTCATGATTCCACCCTTATGCCACGCAATTTCCTCAATGGTATTCCCCAGCAGAGCCGTGTGATCGATTCCCAAACTCGTGATGCCAGTGACGATAGGCTTGACCAATATGTTTGTGCTATCGTATTCTCCGCCGATGCCGCACTCAATGATTGCGGTATCGACACCCTCGCTCATGTACGTATGGTAGGCCATCAGCGTCAGGAACCTGAAGTAGGACGGCTTGGCCGCTGTGTCCGGTGGCTCGCCTTTCGCCCTCGCCGCCTCCTCTAACCGATCCCATGTCTCGAAGAAATATTTTGCAAAGGCTTCTTCCGACAGAGGCTCGTTGTTGATCTGAATGCGCTCACGAACGAACCGGAGATGTGGTGAGGTGTAGAGGCCGATTTTATGGATGAGCGGTATATCGGACTCCGAGGTGGAGAACCGATATTGACCCAGAATGGAAGAAATAAAAGCACTGGTCGAACCCTTGCCCTTGGTACCGGCGATATGTATCGTCTTCAGCCGGTCGAAATCGGACGGCTGTCGTTCGTCTCAGCTTGGCTGCGTCTGTCGAAACCCCGTTCATTGCAGCAGTGAATGCTCACACCTCATATCCAATGCAGTGGCACCACTCCACCATTTCGGGTATAGAGTCCTTATTCGAGCCCATGCCAGATTTTCTGAATTTGTCGACAACAGCGAAATTAGACTGCAACGTATTCAAGGCAGTAATGGCATCCTGTGGTCTTGGTAAATGGGAGTGTGCAAAGGAGGAGCCGCCGCTGGCTTACTGCGTAAGTGCGGCCTGCCATCGTTGCAGGCGCTGTGGAAAGGCGCCTCGCTGGGGAAAGAGACTTGCGGAGGAGCGACAGTGGGGGTGGTGAGAGGTACGATATTCTGTACATCAGCGCATTGCTGATTATTGATTCCGGCGCTGGTCTGAAGAAAGGATATACACGACGCAAGCATTCGTTACAGACCATCCATATGAGAAGTGGAGTAGTAAGGACGTGGTGGACTGGCGGTGCAAATATACATCTAGATAGGTACTGTACGGATTATGCACAAGCAGCACAAGCGTGAATGCAGTGTACTTTTGGTATCAATACAGCGCGTATAAAATAAATTACTCCGTACCTAACAGTAACTCATTCTATTTCGACCAGCTAAGAGTTAAAGATACCTTAGTCTAATCCCTAGCAGTACCCGAATCAAGCTTAGCGCCGTTTCGCTACTACGACAACTGTGGGGACGATTTACTCCGCTCTCTCCGTAATGGGTTGAGAGCTGCAGCGACAAATCGAACAATCCAGCAACTATAGCGGACAGGAGTATTCGGAGTCCCTGACAACAAGCATTGGCCACGGCTTGTTGCTCCACCACCGGTAGTATGTCATTGCTTCTACGAGACTGCTAAACAATGAGAGTACGTTCGATGGCCTTGTCACAAGAGGACCATTCGCCCTAGATCCCCCTCTTGACGCGCAACCTCTTCCTGCATCGCTTTCAGGATGATATTCTCTTCTTCGAAACCTTCAAGTGTCATTCTTGATCCGTATACCTGAACAATGGACAGGGGAACGACAAGCCCCGTCCAGCACACCCAGCATCGTAGAAGAAGCCTGTTGCAGGAGTATTATTTGAAGTCTGGCCTGCGGAAGCTGCGGAAGCTGCACTTTCACCGAGGTGCAATTTCACTGCTTGCATTCGTGGATAGTACTGATTTGATACATGCTAAGAGATAGAAGAAAAGGTAAGAAAGTCGATGACATTATCTAGTCGAGGCATTCTTCGCGACGAAGGTAGGCTGAGGACGTTCTCTGAAGCGCTCGGGGAGTGAATAATGATGTTCTGGCCCATCCGTTCTTGATCTGCTTGCCGAATCTCCAGAATTTGCCATTGCTGTCGCATTCCCCCGCGTGTTGTCTCCAGCCGTCGGTACTCTTACTTTTGAGGGGTCTCTTTTCGTCGTTCTAGGCTGTGTTTAGTATTCTTCTATCTTGTCTAGAAGCGAGTGCATTCTCCCCTTCGCCGCAGTTTTCTGACCTTCGATATGACTTTCCTGCTTTCTTTTCTTCCACGTTACGCTTGGATTTTGTGGTGATCTTGCTGATTACAGTTTTAACTGAGGCGGTGACAGCAACGACCGCAATCAGCAAGATCACTACAAAATCCAAACCTAATTGGTGGGTAGCTATACACGTAACAAGATATCCCTTCTCCGCACCGGCAACCTTCGCGGCCGTTACTATTGGCTCCTGTGTCGGAACCCTCTCCGCTTTTATCTGTCTTTGTCATTTGCCGTTGGGCTCCTCCCACATTCTCCCACTTGCATACGTCGAGATGACGAAGCTTTTGGTCGGGGATGTTTTCGAGCTCCGACCGCGGCTCTGTGACTGGAGCTAGCAGCCTAGCAGGTGCATCAGTCTCCAGCGCAAGCCCATCTGTCGATGTATCCGATTCTTGAATACCAATCTCGTTCATTGAGGGTGACTGAAAACTGTATGATCGCCTTGTCATTCGCCGCAGCAATAAGTTCCTTCCGTTTCTCTTGTGCCCAGTCTCTAGTGATCCCCAGGCGCTAGCTCCTGGTCAGAATATATCTGGGCTGTCCGTCATTTTCCATCCTCTAAGCTAAGTCATGCGACACCCGATCTCATTTTGAGAGACTTTTGACAGCGCAGCATGTGTGGAGTATATCGTAAGGTCGCCGGTGCCACCATGAATGGTGGAAGTAAGCGTATGAGCATTGTTGTTACAGGATGTCTCCCTATCGATTTAAGACTGCAATAGGCAACGTGTCGAATATGGAACGAAGTAGATGCTCAAGCACAGCATGCTGTTTGTCATAACGCTTCCATCTCCATCTGCATCCTCGGGGATGGAATGATACCCTGTCGTTGACTTTGCAGGAGGTGGCTATGGTGAGAGAAAGTCAGAGCCTGAATCCGTAAGCCATCACATTCCTCTAACTAAGAGATGGTTCATTGGATTTGAGGGACCGCCATGGCTAAGCGAACCATCGTCTCTTTCGTCCATCTCTTTTTCATGTTCTACTGCTCCCACGTGCGGCTAAACATCCACAAAAGCCTCTCTCCTCCTGGCATTCTTGGCGCTGTATCTACCATGGTAATGTACAATGTGGACAAGGCGGTGGTCGAGAACACGGGAGAGAGTCGGAATGGATTTGGATATCCTCATAATGAAAGACAGAGAAAATCAATCAAGTCAACTATACCGTACGTTTTCGATAGGTTCCGTGTGCTCGTAGTGCGCAAACTTGCACTGGAATATGCATAAAATTATCCACCTGCACACGGATCACGGGCCGCTAGATCTGAGCCAACATGGAATTGATGCCTCACCAGCCCCCAATGAGTAGTCGATGGACATACCTTCCATGTTCACACAATCCACTTGACCTGCTCAGCTGGTACTGAATGTGCTCAATTCTGGCGATCAGTCCATGAATCTCCCTCTGACTAGCTATGTACGTGAAAGACTCGATCCTTGCTCTCTCAGTCGCCGATCTTTGAAAGTACATGAAAGACTTAGTCGTACAACATATGATCTTGACCTCTTTCCAGATCGGTACTTGGGATGCCCCATGAAATCGCCCCCTACCTTCGAACCCCTGAACCGCAACAATTGGTAGCGACACGTAGAGATGTTCTGGCCTCATCCACCAGACGAAATAAGATCGGTGGCTGCATGAACTTCAGATCTCGTTGTATAGCTGGCGAAGTCAAGGTGTGTAATGTTTGGACTGCACTGCTGCGGGAATGTAAAGTTTCTGGGATCAGTACTCTGCAGTCCCAGTCATACCTAGCTTTGTATTAAAATCTCTCATCACGTGCTCCAAAATGCATGGGACGTTTACGGATTGTCCGACTACCTAGTCAATAAAGCTTAGTAATCATAAATTTGTTGAGAACAAAATCTGTACAATTGCGAAATTCATTATTGTAAAAGCGGTCATATTCAAAGTTCTTTTTCCCAATGAGAGCAAGCCAAGGTATCTTACACACGGATTATCAGGGGTTACCGTGCCACATACCTTATCCTTCCGATATGCAGCTTGCCGACATGCGGTAGTAGGATCCGATCTGATCTCACATTCCTGACTCCTGAGAGGCTGAGAGCTCGCGCATTAGGTGTCATTCTTCACTCATGGTCACCCCTATACTCACAAATTTCTTCTTAATAGTCGCCTCGCCCACACTCTCTTGCATGATCAATGGAGTTCTTGAAG
The DNA here is from genome assembly GCA_963556305.1 of Platismatia glauca. Taxonomy (NCBI): domain Eukaryota; kingdom Fungi; phylum Ascomycota; class Lecanoromycetes; order Lecanorales; family Parmeliaceae; genus Platismatia; species Platismatia glauca. The sequence continues at coordinate 2,138,439 of OY745763.1, read as the reverse complement.
CGCTCTCTGACTTCTTCCTGGCGCCCATCTGCGACAGATGAGGACCTGAAAACTCTACTGAGGACCGAGGATGGAGAGCCCTTCTTCTCGAGCAAACACCGTCTCCCATCCACAGCAAGCAGAATTATAAAGAAAGTTGCATTGGCACTACTTCCAAACCCAATACAGCGTCGCTTCGCACCTCATCTATACAAATCACCACGAATTCATGCAACATCGTATCTTGACGGCTTACGCGGTACGTATCAATTCTGCTAGCGGTTTTTGTGATTTGTCCCACAATCTACTCGGCAAGACACGTTTTTCGGACTCAGATGCTAGGGCTACTCCGTTGACGTACGCTCTCGGGACGAAGAGTAGAGGCTGACTCGAAGGTCTTTATAGGTATCGCATCGTTCATTGTCTTTGTTCACCATTTTACAAATTGGGTGCAACCGTACCTAGCCTACTATGGCGTGGATACTGAGAAAAGACCTTCCTCCCTCGTGCAACTACCCTTTGTCCGAGTCATCTACTCCGGCAGGCCCATGGTCCATGTTTTCTTCGTCATATCCGGCCTCGTTCTATCCAGAAAACCCCTTCTGCTGGCCCGCGCCCACAAGTATGATGATCTCCACAAAGCTCTTTCATCCTCGGTCTTCCGACGCAGTATACGTCTCTACTTACCAGCAGCCTTCTCGACGTTCTTTGTTCTTTTGCTCATTCGTGCCGGCTGGGCTCGGCAGCCGGTCGACGGCGGGTTTCTAGCTCAAGTAAGAGACTGGACCAGTGCCATGTTTGACATGACCAAGCCGTGGCAATGGGATGTTATCCAAAATCTGCGGTATGACATGCATACTTGGACGCTACCGGTTGAAATGTCTATGTCGATGTTATTGTTCGTAACAGTCACAGGTCTCTCAAGATGTAAAGTGCAGATTAGGCTGAGTATGATGATCATGATCATGCTCTACAGTTTCCGAAGCGGACGTTGGGCGGCCGTCGAATTCATAGGTGGTGCCTTCATTGCTGAAGTCGATTTGATACAAGATGAACGTGCTAGAGCGGCAGCAAATAGTCAAACAACTAACCCTGGTGAGCATTTCGACGATGATCAGCTCAACCAAGCTGGTTCAATTTCCATCTCTCCAGCTGAAACACCCAATCTCAGTACGTGGGCTGGCCTAGCTTGGATCCTTCTCTGGTGGTCCCAACTCATAATCGCCCTCTGGATATGCGGATGGCCGAACCGTGACGTGGAGAAAGCCCCCGGACTGGCCTGGCTAGCCAAGCACGCACCGGAGCCCTATTTCTCACTCGGCGAAGAACATTACATTGACTGGAGAGCTGCACCGTGGTACATACTAGCGTCGCTTCAGATTGTCTTCGCATGCCAACAATTGGCCCCATTGCAAAGGTTTTTGAACACCGGTCTAGTTCAGTATTTGGCATCAATCTCCTTCGCGCTTTATCTCATGCATGGACCGCTGTTCGATAGTATCGGTGGGAGGATCATGAGCCCGATTTTGCATTCTGTAACGAACATGGACGAAGCTGGAGTTTGGGAATTGTTCTTGGTGTGGATATCGGGACTTTTTGCGCTGGGCGTGCCTGTCCTGTGGGTCGCCGATTTGTTCTGGAGATTCATAGATCGGCCGTGCGTTGATTTTGCCAGGTGGGTGGAGAAGAAATGTCTCGACAAGGGGCATTGAGTAGATCTATGGTGCAGAGTGTGACGTTACTGGCTGTGGGATACTCTAGAAATTCTGCTTACCGCTGGTGCGAATTATCGATTTCTTGCAAATGAGGTGGATGAATGCTTCGCGAAGCGGGACATCACGATGGCCGCAATGCACTATGTACCGTGAGCCAAAATACAAGCACTAACAAGCCAACGTTCCGAAAGTTCTGCCTTGTCTTTTTGATGAAGCAGATGTTCATTGTCGGCTTGGCGAAGGATAATGAGGTGGCTCCTTATTATGCAGAGATTGGAGAACATACGACGAGTAAATGCAAGACTCTCAATGGTCCGCCCCCATTTCCCGGGCATCAACTATGGCATCTCCGCATCTGCGAAAGACTGTACAATCAGCTTTTCCGACGCTGAAAACCATCCCCTCTTTCCTCACACGTCTGTGATGCCTTCCATGAGTGTGCTATTGATCATTGTGAGACTAGGCGTCAAGGAAGCGTTCTGCAAAAGAGACGGCGGAAAAGTAGGACATATCTGGGGCGGAAACTCCGCATTCATGTTGTTCATCATGATGCCTTCAAAAGCGGCGCCGTCCGCCCACAGGAAGATCAACAAATCTGATGATAGTACGTGGATCGACCCGTTAGCCATGAACTTCCGAGTATCTCTCGGGAAAGCGGAAAGCCTTGCATACCATCTTGACGTACCCATCCGCCGCCCCAGCTCCCCCGTCTATCGCCGAGACAGCCCGAAACGATTCGAGACCCCGCGTCAAAGAGCTTCCTCCACGACGACAGAGCGCTCGACTTCACCTGCATCGTCCCCGCGCTGAAATCCACGTAGCCCATAATCAACACGTTGCAGGACCCTGCCGGTCCATCAGCGTGCCGGTTCAGAACAACCCGTGGCAAGATCTCAGAGCGGAGGAGATCGGACCCTACCACGAGACCACCATTTGGGTAGCTGTGAGACTGGTTGCGGACGAGATCTCCGGGTGTCTACGAACGGTATCCAGTTCGCCACCGGCAGCTCGGTCCGCATCTGCTGCTCCACAAAAAAGCGACTTGTGGCATCACTCGGCATCTGGGCAAGAGCTGAGGCGCAGTCAGCTGGAGCTGGATCCCCATAGATATGGCTGCAGGTCGGCCATGAGGCAGCGTTGGTTGCGGGCACGGCAAGCAACAGACACTCTATCCCCAGAGGAGGCGAAAAGAGTTTACGCAACCAATACATCGAGCTGGCGCTCCTGGTCCGGTACTGCAGACGGGGGAATGACTGATGGCAACTCGACAAATTGAGATGGAAGAAAAGAGTCGCGGATGGAAGAATATTCAATCCTCCATGCCATGACGGTCCAGCAGAATTCCTGGCACAGCAACCATTCATGCCACCGCGGGTATATCTCCAGACGCGCAGCTTTGATCATCGCGCGACTTTCCATTGGCGCAGACGAGACATCTAGGCGTTACAGCCTACAGGCGGAGCATTCAGAAACAAGCTGCGTACTAGCGCTTCCCTCAAGGACTCTTGATCAGGACACCTCCCGGAGATCACAAGAGAGCTCCTCCCTTTCTCACAACTCTCTCGATGTCATTGAAATACCTCTCAATAGCAGCTTTGTACCTTCTTCGCTGCCCCTTGGTTTCTGCTGCCACGTGCATAGCCGTCATCTACGGCACTCCCACCGCTCCGGATTGCCACCAAGCCCTGCAATGGATACCCTTCGCCCAGACAGCCCCTTCGGATCCGCTATCCCAGCAGCTTCGGATTTTCGCCGAACCGCAGTACCTGGCCACGCCATTCGCTGGTGTGGACAATATGTATCGCCCCTGGGCCATCGTTCAGCTGCCTAAGATATGGAAGCGCAGTAAGGATTTCCCCGGTGCGAATGTGAAGATCCTGTCGAGGTAGCGCTCCAGAGCCTCTTTTGTCGTGCTTACTGCGAATGCTGTCGAAGTTCCTTTTCTATACTCTACCGTTTGACGGTACGGCTGATCACGGCCATCTGACAGAATCCTGCACGATTGCTCTCGTGACCCACGGTGATGCGCAAGGTGGAGTGTTTGCGCCTCAATTCGTTACAAACTGGCGGAACGTCGTCGATCAGTCTAGGCCGCTCCTTGATTGCCTGGACCCCAATCATCCGCAAGGTGGTTACACCCCTTTTCAATGTGAGTCATCAGAGCAAATTTTCCTTTTCCGTCACTCGTGGTGGAAGGGAGTATATATTCTAAGCACGTCAGATCACTACCTCAGATGCTGATTATCCCAGTGAGCACGGGCGTGGCCGCTGGTATCTACATGTTTACGACTGAGTCGCCTTTCAACCAAATCCAATTCTCGGATCATGCGTTGTTAGGGACACCTATAGTGCCCTTTCTCGACCAATTCGGCTCTGTGAGAAATGATTCCGCGGGAGTTGGTTTCATTAATGGTTCGGCGGGGATGGTGTAACGACGGCGATAGGCGCAGGCTTCGCCATCTGCAAGATCATTATGGCTATCATCTTCAGGCGGATCGAGTTCAGACTCTTGCTGAAGCATTAGCGCAAACAGCATGAGTGTAATCCTGGGTTAGTGCGATGGCAAAGAACTTGTCCCGAAATGGCAGTCCCAACTCCCATTGTGTACAGTATTTCAGGAGTCCTGGAGACCCAGCTCCTGAGACTGGCCGTACCAGAAGAACGAAAACGAGCCTGACGCCTATAAGGCATTCTTAAAAAATCCTTGAGCCATGGCAAAGCAACCTGGGCGTGAAAAGTTCTTTGTGTTACCGTGATTGCCATTGTTCCCAGAAATCTCAAAGCCCCTGCGCACAATGCAAATTCGATGGCAAAGGCCACAACACTTTGACGCAGGCCTTCAACACATATCGTAGCAGTCAAAATCCTTTCCAGCTCCCACTTGTGCTTCATCCTGGCTATACTTGGAAGCAGCGATCGGACCCGAGTCTTGCTCTCATACCGGAATCTCGAACGCACTTACCAAAGCCAGGTCAACCACCCACTCAACTCCAACACGCATTCCCCATGGCCGAAGCCTTCTGCGCCCAACTCCCCCGTGTCGGCAGGGGTATCTTAGGTAAGGAAAACCAACAATGTCCCATCTGCATGTCAGACTATGGGACCACGCCGTCGGAAAGGGGTACAATCGAACGCCCGATAAGATTGCCCTGCGATCACGTCATGGGCTCAGAGTGTATTTCGATCTGGCTGACGCAAAGCGGTGGGGCGACCGAAAACAACACCTGCCCCATATGCCGACACGTCCTATTCCAGATCCCCCCACCACAGCCAATGTCCCCGTCGCGAGTCGAACGTTTGAGAATCCACACCGTGCTTTCGGACCGATGTGTACGTTTGTCTGCGCAGCTGGATTTACGTCCGGATATCACGCGCATGGCTAGGCGGATCGCGAATCGTTTTCACGACAGGGCCACGATCGAAGGGGTGGAGGTTAGTGATGGACCGGTGCATGTTGTGGCCGCCGCGAGTATCATGATGGCGAGCCATATTCTTGGGGACGCGAGGTCGTTGGAATTGGTGTCGAGCTGCGATGGGGTTGACGTTGAGGCGGTGAGGGCGGCTTATGGTTTGCTCTATAGTCGTCGTTACGTCCTCATTAGTACGGAGCTGCTTGTCCGTGCGGGGAGGGAGTGGGACAAGATTGAAGAGGCTTTGCCTTTGCCTATGGCTTAGCGAGTCGTGCTGGAAGGGAGAGAGTTCGGAGCTTGGGTTGGTGGTCAGCGTTGGTCGAAAAGACGAGAGCGCCAGATTGGTAGAGGCGATGACACAGCAACTTTCTGCAGTGTCAACTCAACGTGCGGAGCTTTGCAAATTGTCTACCAGATGGCCTCCTTCCCTGGAGAAAGGGAATATGTAGGTCTATTGCAGCCCACGGCGACTGAATGCGCCCTATTCAAAATATGATGGGCGTGCGCTTGACCGTAAAATCAGAGACGGAGACGAATACACTTGTCAAATTATGTATCGCTTTCTAAGCGATTAGACACATTTGACCGATGATTTTAGGATCAAATCCGAGGCATCAGACTTTGAAATTGCTTGAAAGAAATTGTCAGATTGGAATCTTCGCTGAAGATCAAGTTCTGAGCTTCTATCAGCAGCCTTTGAGTCTTAAAGCACCACTACAACCGTAGCTGCCGACATATGGGAAGGGACAACGAGGGGAGCCGAGCGGAGGGACATGCTGGTGCAGCTTCCCCACTATACTGTGTCTCTAGGCTCTTGTAAGACCTGATGCATGCCGTGCGTGCCTTGGGAAGTAAGCTGATCGATGTCAGAGAGTAATACCCGAAACGGGGTTAAACATGCTAATTAGCTTCCTTAAGGTACTAGGGCTGACTGGCTGAAACGTCCTAAACAATAAAGTACGGAAGTCAGGTAAGAAAGCCATTTCATTTGCTGTTCAAATAATGTGACAGTCGCATCTTCTCCATGTCTGCTCTCCATCCGAATATGTTGTGCGATCAATTCGATATCAAGATAATCAAACCAGAATTGCGGTCCAAGAGACGTTGACTAATAAGACGGATCTAGGCCCTCTCCAACTCAGTCAACTCGGAACTAGAGCAACCTGACGGCGGACTTCATCGAGGATGGCAATCTATCTATTGCTGGCTCTTATTCCTGTAGTCTGCTGCTTCTATAATGCTTACTGCCTTCTGGTCAACTATCGCCGAGCTTCTCGACTCAAGATCCCGATCATTTGTGTTCTCGTCAGTCCTGACAACCCCCTCTGGATTGCCCTCCAGACCGCGTTCTCTTCCTTTTTCAAGCACGTGCCATTCGAGGTCTTTTCGGTCACTAAATATTGTCGGCTCGGCTGGGAATTTCACGATCGGTTCAGGACGCACGAGAGACTGGGCGATGCCTGGATGCTTGTCACACCGAACAGAAATTGGTTATACGTCGCCCAGGCTGAAGCCGCCTACGACGTTTTCTTGCGAGGTCGTGACTTTGGAAGGCCAGTATGGTTGTTAGGTAGGAAGTCCTGCCAATGGTTGGTCGGACCGACGACACACTGTCCCTAACTTGTCCCTAGAGATGCTCAACGTCTTTGGGCCTAACGTTTCCACGGTTAGTGACAGTCTAGACCCCTGACTCTTCACTACTCACCCGAGCTTGCAGGCCGAAGGCTCTGATTGGCAACGACAACGGAAGCTTACCGCCACTCCTTTCAATGAGCAAAAGAGCCGCCTCGTGTGGGCCGAAGCACTACGCCAAGCGTGTGATATGGTTGATGGCTGGCTTCGTGACAGCGATGGAGGTGCGAGAAGCACATCGGAGGATATAACGACACTGGCTCTACACGTAATGGCTTATGCAGGATTTCAAAAATCGTATCCTTTCAGAAGTACTGTCAAAGACAGTGAGGTCCAACCACCAGCTACCTACAGGGATGCTCTGTCTATCATCCTCAGGAATATTTTGGTCATATTAGTCTTACCAGCGGCTGTATTTCGAGTTCCTCTGTTGCCTTTGAAATGGAAACGGATTGGCTGGGCAATCACTGAGTTTAGGCAATACATGCTGGACGAACTTGCAACCGAAAAGCGATTGATGGCAGAAGGGAAGCCGGGATCAGGGACTTTGGTGAGTAATCTCGTGCGAGCATCGGAAGTGAAATCTGAAGTTGCTGGAGGAGGCGAGACCCAGAAGACTGTAATGGATGGAAAAGCGCATGACTTGAAAGCACTCAGCGTCGAAGAGATTTTAGGAAACATTTTTGTCTTCAACTTCGCCGGTCATGACTCGACTGCCACATCACTGGCCTACGGCGTGTTACTTCTTGTTGCTCACCCGGAAGTCCAAGACTGGATTGCGGAGGAGCTGACCTTCCATCTTGACCATGACAACATTGAGACTTGGGAGTACGATGCTGTTTTTCCGAAACTCAAAAGATGTCTTGCGATACTGGCAGGTTGCATTCAGCCAAAGTCCCTCACATCGATGCTAATCCACGGTCTAGCACGAAACCCTACGGCTGTACAACCCCGTCCCTGGCATCCCTAAATACACCGGCCGTCAGCCCCAACTCATTCAAGTCGGACACGAGAAGATCTGCGTTCCAGACAACACCCTCGTCGTCCCTAACCTCCAGGCGCTTCAAACACACCCTCGGTATTGGGGGCCTGACAGCTTGACCTGGCACCCGTCCAGATGGATTGTCAACTCATCTGAAAAAGTGCCCGGTGACCTCGGCACTCGCCTTGCCCAAGAGAGCCTTCTGGTACCTGAGAAAGGAACCTTTATCGCATGGTCCGAAGGCATGCAGAACTGTCCTGGCAGAAGATTTGCTCAGGTAGAGTTCGTAGCGACTATGGCCGCTTTGTTTCGCAATTTCCGCGCAGAGCCCGTTGCAGGGAGTGGGGAAACGCTAGCAGAGGCGAGACGGCGGGTGTTGGAAGTTGTTAAGGATAGTAATGTTGAGCTGCTTCTACAGATGCGCGATCCTAATAGCGTGTCGGTGAGGTGGAGCCGGAGGTAGTCTGCTGCTTGGGACTCTGGGCTTGCGTCAAGTCTGTCACTCTTGCTTGCGTCTCTGGAAGAGACTCAATCCAAAGTAATTCGTGAATTCGTTCAGATTGACCAATTAGCCAGGCTAGAGAGACTGAAACGTGTTACGGTGAAGTCAGAGTGAGTGAATGTAGGTAATCTTCGCTTCCAGCTTCGCCGACGAATTTTGATGAGTTCGAATTGGAACAATCGAGTGACAATATTTTCCTAGAAATGTGCCGGCAACCCTCTGCGCACGGTTTCGCTTCGATGACTTTCTTGAGTGAATATCCAAAGAGAATACCCATGCTGGGTGACAGTGACAATGACGCACCAGCTTCGCGGACGCGGTCTTCAATTCCGAGACCATGGTAGAGCTCTACAGCTTGGGCGTTGACGCTCCGCGCGCGCGGGTGGATTGATGTCCCTGAGTGGCGTTCGATGACCAGGGAATAATGTATGCCATGGTGGGAGAGGCAGAGAGAGGCAGAAAGGCCTACGAGCCGCCTCCTATGATCAGGACGGGAACTTGCGTTTCGGAGGACATGGTTGTTCGATGTGAAGGATACCGATTTTGTGAAGGGAAAGAAATGAAAAGGAGGATCATTTCTCGTTCTTAAGATGAAATATGGCTGCGGGCAAGGGCACAGTGTGATTACCCCGATTGAGAATAGCTGAGAGCAGGACTGCAGGACTCAGCAATGATCAATCTTCAAGACACAATATCAAATTTTATTCACAGAAGGCAGGGGTCTGGAGACGAGAGTGCTATGGCTAAGGGTCGAGGAAGAAGAGAGTGATAGGTAGGTAGCCCGTACATTACCTGCATCAAAAATACGATTATATTCCGTCAGATGACGCTTTACCTACCTCATCAAAGACTACTTTAGCGGTACCCTGATAAAGTACCTTACCTTACCTAGGTAGGTACCGTACGTACCGTACCTTAAATGTCTATGTGGCTCGGCGCGTGATTCGCGAAGTCAAGAGTCGAGAGGGAGAAATTGGCAAGTGCATCCCAAACACTTGGATATGGTTATAGACCGGCGGAAAGCCATCCTCTTCACTTCCGCCGCAGCTCTAAGACTCGTACTCTTCTTCGCCTTCCCTTCCCTTCCTGTCCTCCTCACCGGACGTGTAGAGATATCCACTCCGGTCACCAGCTTCAAGCGACGTAAATCCTCGTCCGGACTCATTACCTCCCATTGATGACTGACCACCTGTCCAGTGCAAGAAGGCCTCTTCCTCTACACCCACAATGTCTCCCCCTACGATGGTGGCGTCTTTCACCAGGCACGTCTCAACCGGCCGAGCACGAGCCACTTCCTTCCGCTGACCGTTCTTCGTAGGCCCCATTACTGCTACCACTCTTCGCCCTTTTCCCTCCGTCCCTCTTTTCGCCCGTGACTGCTCTCCTCTACATCGTGCTCGACCTCCTCTGCGCCAATGCCCTTTTACGTATCGCCGAGTCGGGCGAGTCAGGCGCTTCACGTCTCTTCATATCGCCGAGGAAAGATATGAAATGGGATAGCATAGCGGTGGCAGCGGCGTAAGGATGAGCAATCTATGGGAGACCAGCTCTAGACTGACAGGACTATAGCTATCTATTCAATCCATTCACGATCGCGACTTGCATAGGCAGACCAACAAGCGTCTTCACAAATTGCGCCATCCTCTACGCTATTGCCCAGGCCGTATCCGGCAAACCCATTACCTCCATGCTTACTCTAGGACTCGCTTCATACTTGTCGCTGTATCCGGCCCTGTTGCTTCCCCCTATGATCCTACTCTGCTACGATCGGAAAGCAAGAGAGACAAAGGCGCTTCCAAATGCGACTCTTTCGACTGCCACACACCTTTCTGTCTTCTCCGCAAGCATAGCGTGGTTCTTACATCTTTCAAAACTTCTGACGGGAGGCTCATCGGAATATTTGGCGTCTACGTACGGCGTACACCTGCTTCTCCCGGACTTGACACCGAACGTGGGGCTCTGGTGGTACTTCTTCATTGAGATGTTTGACTCATTCAGAGAGTTCTTCCTGGGCGTGTTTTGGCTGCACTTGGGGGGCTATGTCGGGGCTTTATGCATTCGTCTTCGCACGCAGCCGCTGTTCGTCATTACTACATTGCTGGGCATCTTTGCGATATTCAAGCCGTATCCGAGCATTTCGGATACATCTCTGTATTTTGCTATGCTGCCGTTGTATCGGCATATATTCCCTTGTGAGTCTACCCCTCCGGCCTTCTCATTGTAGAACATTGACACTGATGATCCGCAGTGATGCGGTATACCTTTTTCGCCATGGCCACGGTCCTGTACGCGACCCTACTGGGCCCTGCCTTCTACTATCTCTGGATATACGCAGGTTCTGGCAACGCCAACTTTTTCTATGCCATCACTCTTGTCTGGAGTCTCGGCCTGTCCGAAATCGTCGCGGATTCGCTTTTCGCGGTACTTCGAGACGAATGGGAGGTCGAAAGGCCGGAGATGAAGGGCAAAGATGTCAGACAGATATAGACATCCAACAATCAATCAAGCCATATCCCAAATGTCGTTTCATCGAGCTTTTCGTTTCCTCTGCCGCCCCTCCTCGTGATTCATGACCCCACTGATCAACGACTTGGACATGATCATATAATCCAGCTCTTTCACAACCCCGTTCCTCAACTTCTTCGGCCTGGGCGAGTACTCATCCTCCTCGTAGCCTAGCCGCTCGTAAAACTGCACCGCCGCCTTGTTCCTCTTGAAAACCGTCAACATCGCCTTCTTCACCTCCGCCCTCCTGCCCACTTCCTCCAAATGACCCATCAGTCGCTTCCCCACACCTCTCCCCCGCACATACTTCTCCAAATGGATCTCGTAGCAGTAGATGACCTCGATACCATCCTCCACCGTCAGCATGAACGACAAGAACCCAGCAACCGGCAACCCCATCTCCACCTCAGGGCACAAAACCGACGACCGGCCCAACAAGATGTACCGCATATCCAGCAACCGCATCTCCCTGCGCTTCCTCCCCGGATGCCACCCGCCGGCAGAGGCCCTGTAATCCGCGGCGCTGCTGTCGCGGAGGACGCCGAAGCAATCCGTGAGTTCCGACTGGGAGAGGCCGCCGGCCGCGCGCAGCTGGAGGCGCCATGTGTCCTGATCGGCGGGGCCGGAGATTGCGAAGCGGGCGTCGCTGTGGGGCCAGAGTTTGGCACGGAAGGCGGAGATGGGGAGGTTGTTGAGGGCGTCGAGGCGGGAGGGGGGAGGCATTGCCGCGGAGGGAGGGCGGGGTGGAGGTGGATGCGCTTCGCGACTCGCGGTGTCTTTGGCAAATCTGGGTTTTGTGAGTTGAGTTGTTGCTTTGTCGCAGGCAGGCTTTTCAGTACTCGGTGCTTTAACACTATTTCCTAAGCAGGCGCGTCCAGAGGGATCGGCCTATCAGGACGCGACTAACCGTGCCCCCACAAACGCCAAGACCTTTTCCAGCCGCAGTTGCTGACAGCGTGCAGATATGAACAACAGCATTATCCAGACAAGAATCGAGGAGTGGACAAGCGCATAGCGACACGTGTGATTCCTTGGGCCTCTCAAGCAGCATTGAGGGTGTTTGTTTTCAGACCAGATTGTGGTGAGGTCCTCGAAAGTCGAACAGATGTATGATGTTCGTCGAAAGAGGTTCAAGATACTGGCCTCGGAGTCTACCAACGCATCGAATAAAAGATGTGGTACCGGTCTCCACGTAATCCGTGACTAACAGGGTCTATGATGGTTTTAAAAGACATGGCCGCATTGGTGGGGGGTCTAGCAAACCAAATACAGAGGGGAAAAGGCTCCCAAGCTCGAGAAGGTCATCTTCGAAGGCAAAAGGATCCCCCACTGAGCTGGAATCAATTACAAGGCCATTCTCGTACGTGAAAGGCATTGATTTCATCCTGAGACCGTTGTGACAAGATGAGGGGGATTAAAACCTTGAGAAAGTCTCACACTACTCAGTGGCATCCATACCAACAGACAGAGTGTCTGTCAAGAATAGCTGCAATCTGAGGCGTTGAAATGATTTTCTGATCGTGGGCATCGACCCTAAACTTTGCCATTCATGACGGGAACTGCTTCACGAAGAGCCTTGGCTAATGGAAGGTCTCTTCTTTGGTCTTGCTCTCGTCAACACATTGCGAATATGTGCCGCTTCAACTGCAACTTTTCCTGCTAATCCGCGTGCTGTAGGATCCTAGGCTGAGACGCAATCCTCTCATCGTGCCTAGAGGAGTGGTCAATCATCTCCCCTCACACAGGATTTTGGCTATCAGTAGCAATCAGCAAGATCCCTTAAGTATGTAGCGGTGTTGCCGGAAGCGTTTTACCGGAAGGAAAGTCTGAGCGCCTTGAGTATTTAGTCTGCTGACGAAATCAGCAAGGGGAAGCAGAATTGTAATATGCTAAATACTCTGACTGAGCTACTTTGCACGCCGTCACCGGTATCTCTCGCCAAAGGTACTTGAAACACGTTCGGAAGACTTGGGAGGAGACGGCGAAAGGTACACGCCAGTAGAAAGACCTGAAAGGAAGCCACACTGCACGGACCCCCTTATCCTTACAACTAAGTCTCTGATACCGACGACAAAGTGGCCGGAGACTGCACGTTAGCTGGAACACTGGTCGAGTCTGACGCAAGATGTTGAATTTGCCCCATAACGGACCTAAGGTAAAATCCGTCAGACGTGCAGCAATTCCGAGTGATACCGGCTGATTCATCATTCCAGATCCATATACACAATGCGCAATACCCTTGTGTGCTCACTTGATATGAGGGAAAGCTAATGTCAAAGTTGTGTTGCCCTGGAAGCATTGTGGTCGAAATCGGCTAACTTTTGGCACCCCATTCGAGCTGGTACTGCCTTCACTGCGCCTCGATTAAATTAAATTCGTGGATTATCATCTCCAAAGCCACATAACGCCGTCTGAACGATTGCCCGATTCTGCAGTCCAACATGTGGCCATACGTCGAATACACTCTTGGCCGTCTACTCAGCGGTCAGCGTGGCCGAGACACAAAGCTATTCCACAAGGGTCCCGCCTTTGCAAATCAGACAAAACCATCTCTCGAGGTGACATCCCCAGAATGCGGGGCTTCGAATTCAAGCATGTTGAGTAAGCACGGAAAGGACGGCGGCAATCAGATTCCAGCGATCTCGTGGGAATCTCCTATATCTGCAACAGAGGTCAAGGAGTATATGTTGATTGTGGAGGATCCTGACGCTCCACTGCCCAGTCCAATCGCGCACGGACTATACTACGCCATTCCTGCAGATGTTCGGAGTATGGACGTATCAAGTCTCGAGCCAGTCGGCCAACAGAACGCCAACGAGCTCAAAGGTGGATTCAAGTTCGGCCAAAATCGCATGCGAAATGTTTATGGGGGGCCCAGACCCGTCCTGGGTCATGGGCCGCATTGGTACTTCTATCAGGTCGTTGCTTTGAGTGAGAAAGTAGACCAGCAAGGCTTTGCGGCGGCGAAACCGATGAGAGAAGAGCTCGCCAAAGCGATCGAGGGGAAAGTCCTCGCCTGGGAAATGTGGGTTGGCGTGTTCGAGAGGAAGTTGTGATGACACTCCAGCGTGTGAGGCCAGTCTCAACCGTGAATCTGACATCACGTCTAGCGGTATTGGCAGACACAACTCTTTCTTGGAAAATCTGGGATCATTGTAGGGTGACCTTTAAAGAAGCAGCAGACAAGCATAATCGGTTGCGCTAGATGTTAGGCTCGCGTTTGAAAGATGTAGAGCATCTCTCTGAGGTACTCTACCTAGGTACGGTGCGGGAACCCGAAGCTTGCAGTGAAGAGAAATTTGTGGGATTTGAGAAGGAAGATAGTTGTACCCTACCTACCTACCTTACCCCCTCCTCAATCCGTTTGACGGAACCGTTCCGCCGCCCCCATCCTCATCCCCCCGGTCTCACTTTTCCCTCCAACCGGTCCCCCATCCCCCCAACCTCCAGCCCTCCCCACCACCCCCATGAACCTCCCCCTCGCCCTCACCCGCCGCTACGCAACCGCCAGCCCCCGCCCCCCACGCTTCCCCCCCCCCACCCCCTCCCTCTCCCTCTCCCGCTTCCTCCTCCGCCAGCGCGCCCTCTCCCTCTACCGCGCCATCCTGCGCGCCTGCCGCACGATCCCCCCCCCGACGCGGGCCGAGATGGAACACTACGCGCGGGACGAATTCGAGCGGCGCCGGGGCGTCGAGGACGCGGGGACGATCCGGTACCTGCTCAGTACCGGGAAGACGGAGTTTGAGCGGGTGGGGACGCAGGTGCGCGGGATGGGGTGATGGTGCGGGGGCGGGGGCGGGGTCGGTGGCGATTTGCCGGATGTGGGTTCGATGGAGAGGGGCGGCGGGGTCGGGGAGCGGCGGGGGGCTGGGTGGTTGGATCAGGTTGGGCTGTTGCTCTGAGTAGGGTTCAGGCCGGAAGAAGGGCCTGGAGGACTACAAGTACCCTCCTTCGAGTGCGGGAAAAATGGTACGCTTGATTGGTGTTCATCCGTCAAGCTCCTTCATGGCTTCCTCAGCCCTCCAAGGGTTAGAGTCCCATGGGCGGCGACCCCGGGAAGATGGGCTTGAAGCTTCCGAGATCCTACGGGCAGTAGATGATGTCCTCATTCTCTGGGGTTGAATCCCGTGGAGTAGGCTGAGAAACCATGGTCCTGAAGCCGGTGCTGTATCCCACGAGGACAACAGATGTTCTAGTAAACGTACAAAGCATGCTATTAAGAAAAGCCCAGCTCGCGCTGTCTGTGTCTATGGCCCACGATGCTACGTTGCGATATCGCTTTACCAGGAGGGATTGAGAGGACGGGCGCCTCTAGTTCAGGAACGTGAACAGGTCCGTATGCACCACGTTCAGGGCACGGAGCGCTTCTCGCTCAGCGATGACGCACGAGATGCTGATCTCGCTCGCGCCTACGGATACATCAGCATTACTTCCTAAACCGTGTCGTGTGTGAAGACGGCCAACCCTGAGAGATCATTTCGATATTGATGTTGTTGTCCCCCAGCGCCGTGAATAGCTTTCCCGCGATCCCGATGCAACTTTTCAATTGCAGTCCCACCAAGGTAATGATGACCATATTCTTCACGACGTCCACATCCCCGTACTCGCTCAGTTCCTCAATTGCATGTTGCAAGTCCTTGTGCTGGTTCGAAAGGTCTTCCGCGTCTTGTTCGTCGTCAGGACCTTTGATGATGGGCATCTTAGAGTGCAACGCCAGACTAATATGATATTGATTCTTCTCGAAAAGATCAATGTTCAATGACCAAGAGGCAAGGATCTTGCAGATCTGCGCGAGGAAATCCGCGTCCTCGACTTTGCGGTGCGAGTGGACGTTGACGACGGTGATCTGGTGCTTGACTGTGACTGCAGTTGGGCGCTTGGGATGGGATTGAAGGTTGGCTTGAGAGGACGGGGTGATGAGGGTGCCTGGGCTTTGAGGCGCGAGGACGTTCTTGATACGGATCGGGATTGAAGGAAGACATTGCTCTACCGTGAAATGATGGATTACTTCGGAGCCATAGAAGCTGTGGAAACGTTAGCATTAGTCGTTACGAGGAGGGTGTGGTCGTGCGTTAGCTCGTTGGCCTCTCTCGGGTGGATTGATGGTAACAGTCTGGCCGTTGGAACCTTGCTTGGGTCGCTGTCGGTTGTCAGTCTGAACGAGGCAAAAGACTGGATGGGTAAATGTTCACGCAGTGTAGACACCTGAAACTTCCTTCCAGACCTATCCACAATTCAGCCATTTTGTTCCTAGTACTTGCCGTACGCATAAGCAACGTAGGCTATAACCTACTTGTAGTTCCTTCGCTTTTGTTCCGACAGCAGCGAGCGCAGCACATAGATCGGAGTACCCACGGCCTAATTGCTTGAGTAAACCCCCGGGTAAAGGGCCAAAGTAACCGGTCAAAACCTGACAAATCATCATTCTCTGTGAACAAGTCGTCGCGGCGGCGTAAGCCTGGATTCGTGTCATACCGGCACTCTCTCTCCGCAAAGGTCGATCCTCCGACCTATCGCATGAGCCAGCTTGCTGTAGAAATCCTGATTCAAAAAAGGCAATTCAACGGGTTCAATCACATCGGACAGATCAAGATATTGAGCTCGTATCCCATGATCTTCCAGAAACGCCGCTAGGTATTGAGCACTGAGTTTCTCCCCTACACTTAAGATCTTGTCTTCGGCCTCAAAAGGCACATCTCCCGTCTTCGAAAGTGAGTTAAGAAGCTTTTCGAGTGCATTGCACTCAACAGTTATATCCTGTTTTAGTCTTTCTTCAATTTCTGGGTTTTGACATCTCGCTGTGTTCAGATGTTCTTGCAGAATGTCTGAGACAATCGCGTGATGGCTTGTTGAATCCGGTTTCGCTGCCTCTCGAGCAGCTTTCAGAAGGCTTCCAGTAGTTCCACGTTAGCGAATGCTATACAAGGAGGGGCCATTGGTCTGACCCAAATTGCTTTCATGGCAACGAATCGAGGTACGACCGATCAGGTAAGATCAGATAGCTAGCTTGGAAATGTATTGCGTACCGATTGGTAGTACCCTCAGCTTTGGTCTTACCGCTCCTAGCGGAGCAAACGATGGCAATACTTTGCTTTTGAAAGACGCTTGATCTGAAAAAACAAAGAAATCAGCGAAGCAAGTTGACGAAGAAGTAGGGCTGACAATGTACAAGCAGATCCTGGCAATCTCTGGCGCAAACTTCCCAACAACAGTACCCCCAAACTTGAAAACTACACGCTGAGATACCCTTCTATATTGCTCTTGGTGGTCAATCTGAACTGCCATTATTGAAGTAACTGGTATGTATACAACATAGAGATTCAGAAATTCAAGACTCAAGAGGTCTACTCCGTAAGGAATTTGCCAAGCCGCGTGAAAATGCCTTTTCATATGTAACAGTGAAACCCGCTATGTAAGTGTTGCCGAGCCAAGCGCCCTGACTGTTCACGAGCAGCATGCTTCAAGTATTAACATCAAGTGAGAAAACGACTCCTCGTTTTTCGTCTCATTCACTAATCAAGGATTGGCACCGCTCCGACATCCTCGACTGCCTCGACTGCCTCGACTGCCTCTTTCTTTATCACCCTGCCTGACCGGCACCGAAACCACTACTGGAGAACAGGCACAGCGCAAGGGCACAGGACTCGACGTGAATACGGTCGAATCATTTCAGATGCTCAATGTATCAGTAAAGGCAGTATATCGATGCGAGAAAACTTAAATTTCGCCACAGCCTCGCAAGCCTATATAAGTGAAATAAAAAAATGATACCCACCTTTCCCTCATCCTCTTCGTCTTCCATTCCCATGAGGCGCATTGTACGACCTCACCTTCTCCCCGGCCTCGATCCTCCGCTGCTTCCGCCTCCAATAACTCTCCTTAGACTGCTGTCTCGCCTTCTCCAAATTCCCCTTCTCATACTTACGCCTGTAGTAGCCCTCCATGCGTCTCTCATTGATGCGCCTCCGGTCCGCCGTCTGAGGCTTGGCGCACGGTCTGCCTTTCTTCACTTCCCCGTTCGGCAAGATCGCCTTGGGCTTTGATGATGGTCTACTGCGGCGAATTCTCTTTGTTGTTGCGGATGATGAATGTGGTCTGAAGTCTCCGTCGGAGTCGCTGTCATTGCCTGTGTCTGGGACGAACAGGTCGTCGGGGAGAAGGTCTTGCTGCGTATTGTGGTTTCCAGGGAGAGCCCATCCGTCACGAATCGCGGCGGCGACTAGATCTTCGGGGATGTCGGAGAGAGCCAAGTCCTCAGGGTTGAAAGCTCTGTCGTCTGTGTAGGTTGGAATTGGCGTATACTGGAACATGCCTGCTGCACCTGGAGGAGGATCCGTGTTGCCGTGCGAGAATAACGAGCCATCAATCGACGAGAACTGTTGCCCTGGTGGAGTGATTGCTCCGAAGTTGTATTGCGTCATCGCCCCTGACGAGGGAACTGACCGTGGAGGATAGTATGGTGTAGAGCGGGAGAGGACTTCTGGGTCCGGGTAGTGGAATTGCTGTACTGGCTGCTCCAGAGGGCGCCACACGGAGCTTGGATGAGTCTGTGACTGAGGAAGGAGTGGAACGTACCTCTGGTCTGGAAACGATGACTGTGGAGTAGTCGGTAAGACGAAGCCACCATCAACGCCCTGGATTGCGTGCGGGTCGAAGTCGAATCTATCGAAATCGAATGTTGCATCAGCCTGGGGCGCATCAGTGAAGTCGGGTCCCGGAATTTCAAAAGCATACATCTCATCGAAGGATGAGCCTTGTGCTGCTGGGTCATCTGGAATTGTGAGGAGGTTGGGGTCCACGAGGTTCTCATATTGAAAGTCACCCATCTTGACGCTCCTCCTCAAGAGTATTTTGGTTGTTTTGTGTCGTGGTTGTTTGATTGTGAGCTTTGTATGCCGAGAGTCGTCGATCTGCGTTGTAGTATATACAGTATGAAAGTGTGCATGTGGTCTACTTGCAGGAGAATTTTAATGTTTCAAGAGGTTCTATAGTATACTTCCACAGTCGACTCCGTTGTTAAGCGGATAATGCCTCTTCTTTGTTGTGCATCCTTTGTGCGGATGTGCAGATAAAAGAACAAAGGATGAAAAGTCAAACAGAAGCAACTACAACAATGCTGCTTTGTTGCTTGGGCCCAGAAGATAATGCTCTCATTATGCTCGAGAACAAAGCCCACGATGGCACCGGCGAAAGCAGAATGAGCGTGCATGAGGCTCAAAGGAAGTGATCAATGGACCCTAGTAGGCTCACGTCGTGTGGAAAGGCCTTTGGCGCGAAGAAGACCTTCTTGCCTCGAAAAATGGTTGTCGCCGAACAAGGTTGGCACAATACCGCTCAGCAGCTACAAAGACACGTTCGACCTGTCGGTGAATCAAGTACAGCAGCGACAACAAGTATAGTCAGAAGCGTAGCACAATCAAATCAAAGATACTGCATAGCAGTGATGAGTTGCAACGACATGAGGCCCCTCATCCTCCTGCAAAACGTCAAGCATTTCTCAGGACTGCGGAGACTGCCAGATTGCCAGGCATACGCATGCCAACAGGCTCCGACAAAGGGGTCTCTCTCTGCGGTGAGGAGGAAGTACTCACACAAAGCACTCCCTGGGGTACTCGTGACAAGCCAATAGGTATGCCGACAGTGATCTATTTGCGAGTGTAGGATCGCTTCTAAAGCGACGTTCGTAGCATCTGTGCAAGTCAGTAGGTAAAGCGACGAGGTATCCAATAGCAATTTCACAACCATCCAGCAAAGGAAGACTATGGAAATTCACGACTACCTATACTCTTTACTGGTCAACTACTCACAGCCTGCGGCGGCTGAGTATAGGTAAATCCCAAGCCACCAAGTCCGTGCATACTCGTCTTGTGCGCATCTTGTCGCTTGATCCTTACTAATCCCATCCTTTCTGCATTATCAAATATCAACATTGACATATGCCAATCAGGCGACAGTCAAATTTATGCTTCATCACATAGAGAAAATGACAGAGGTGTTTGGGTGGTCCCTGCTAAGCACCGTTAGATCAGCTTCGGCAAAGCTATCCAAGGCAAAGCTATCCAAGGCATGTTATATAGATAGATTGGCAAATGATAATGTTTTGCCCAATGACCTCTACCCGACTGGTGACTATGCCGTAGCAGGGCTGCCTTGCCGGGTTTGAGAAACTACATGACCGTGGCGGTAAGATCGATACCAGTCCACTTCAACAAAGCACGTTCACACTCGTCGAACTTTTCGCCTTTAATCTTCTTCAAGTCATTTGGCGTGACTCTCAACATACTCATCATCTGCTCATCAAAAGCTCTGACATAGGTGGCTGCAACTTTGTACATGCAGTGATTAACTCCAACGCTGGCGGCAGCGTCTTCTTGAAGTCGAGTGTTGTGACTGTATTGGGCCTGCAGAGGAGTCAGATGTTGGAATAGATTAGGCATCCTTCTTGTCCAACTGTGCTTACCACTGATAGTTTCGTAGCGATCGCTTGGAAAGTCGCTTTAACTGCGCTATCTGTTTGGCTCGCTTGATCGATCCGGCTATGAGAAATATGGAAATCAGTAAACTCTCTACGACTTTCAGTATTGGTGACATTGCGAGCATCAAATATTCACACGTAATGTCGACGATACATACGCTTCTATTTGTGTGAGTGACATCAGATCCGCCACACGATGTGGGTTTAGGCGATCAGGATAGCGTAACGGATCAATAATGTATACGATCTTCAAACAATGGTGAAGTGCTTCCTTCCATTGCTGCTTCTCTTCGAATTTATGGGCAAGCCTGATGTATATAAATGGGATCGGAGCAGCACTGAATAGCCAACGCTTTCCAGAGGACTGGCTATTGCAAATTTTTTGCATTCTTGCCTCGACACCACTCAGTTCCTGGTCGTCATTCGTCAATGTATCCAAAAAATCATCTAATTGAGACCTTGCGAGATGGATGGGTGCATCGAGAATAGGATCACCAGTCAGCATCTCCCCCTGCTCTGCGTATCCCTTCAAGCATCTGCAGCATTGGCAAACGAAAGCGTAATCGGTGAACAATGCACCTCGCCGCTCTCCGAAAGACTTGGTGGGGTCTATATAAGAGATTGTGATCTCTTCGTTCGTTGCGATTTTCCTGCATGATCTGACGACTAGTTCAGGTCCTTCCGAGAGGTGGTGGGCATTCGGGTAGCAGGAGTGGTTGATCATTGCTGCGCCAGGAACGAGGCAGCTTCCTAACATTGGTTGCATTGGGGAATCCATGCTGTGCTGGTTGAACTGGATCTGTCGGAATGTTAGAGCAAGGGTTCGCCAAAGTTCAAACAGACAAAATCCGGGATTAGAAAATTGATATTTACACGCCAATACAAATCTTCCAGGTCTCTCTCTGACATATCATCCTTAGTCGCCTCTTTGACAAGTTTGATATCTGCCTTAATCGCCGCCCAGTCCAAGTCCTCAGACTGTTCAATGGATGTTTTGTGAGACTCAAGCGCCACGATTGCCTCGGACTGGTTGTCTGTAAGCCGCTCATGTTGATGTAGCACCACCAGGCGAATGAGCATGCGAATAGCTAAACTTAGCTCCTGGGCTTTCCGAGAGCCAGTATTGATTTCACGGTAACTGCCACGAAAAGATGATCAACAGCCTTTCCTCAATAATCAGGGAGAATGGTTCAAATACCGATAGCGGTAATGATTTATAGGCAAGGTGGGAATACGTACATTTTGCACTCCTCTTTATGGTACCTTCTCCATGCAGCTCGTTGGCATGTCTAGCGATGATTGAGCCCAGTTTCCTCAGCTTCCACGAAAGAGAATACTCGCCTTCGAGCAATACCTCACGGCCCTGCAAGAAGCACAAACCAGTAGTTCGACAGGTGCTCTGAATGGGTCCCTCGAGCCTACCTTAGCAAAACAACTGTCGCACGTATCTACAGAGGATTTCCTGCAATTATAATGAGCGCCCACGATTGTGTGGGAAGCAAGATGCTCACACGGCTGAAACTACTGGCACTGCTGCACGGAATATTTCATTCCCAGCAGGGACCTCTTCGCGAGCAAACAATCCAAAACCGGCTCCAGATATCGTCGAGTTAGCGACATATAGCTCATATGGACATGTCAAGCCTTCGAGAAATTTCTCAGTCATCTCCGCTGGCGATGTAGTCGGTGATCGGTCAGCCATTGGAGGATAAGTCTAGAGATTTCGGCAGTGAACGCGATCTTAATCACAAAGGAAAGCAACAGCTGTAGTCTCAATGGAGAAAAGGACAACAACAGCAGTTAGGATCCTAAGTATACCGGCAGAGCTTCTGTGGTACATAGGAGGGGCAAGTGGTAGCCTTGGTACCTTGGGCAGCAATGACAAGACAAGGAGGAGGAAGCAGCTTGAGTCTTTCTAGACAAAGTACCGGTTATTCTTCTAATCTGAGGATCACGATGGCCCAATTCAAACGAGACGGGAAAAGCGCCGATGGCATGCGAATGGAGTTCTGTAAGATCAAGGATCGCCTGGAGGGTTGTGCAAGATGGGGTGAGAGGCCGTTGTGGTATGGCCGTCTCCGAGAACACGCGGGTCGATCCGATTGGACACTCTTAGCCTATCTAGGTACGACGAGTACCGCAAGAATCTATTCGTAACGATCCTGTGTTCTTAACGAGCACATCCTGTCCTGATGATATTAATTCTCACCGAGGACTCAGTGGATGATAGCACGCACTACTAGCGGTTAGGCGAGCAATACCGGTGCCGTGTCTGTCCTCGCCGCTCTCGATGAAGTATCTAATTCTCATAGAGCACAATATAAATGTCATATCTCCACAAAAATCACAAACCGATCTCCTGTCTTTACCGCCAAAGCCACGCCTGTAATTCGCAAGTCATACCAGCCTATCGACCTCCAGCAGCGGAGCCGAATACTCCATCTATACTGTGTGAATCAAATATCTCACCTCTTTGCGCAGCCTCTCTGGAGTGGGAGGGCGACATGGCGCAGGCCAAGCAATAGGAAGGGCCAGTACGAATCAGGCAATTGCATCGCCTCTCACACAGTAAAGCATAATGCATACTACTGCCGTCAGCACACCTACAGCTATAAATTAATCATTAGTACACCAATAACATGTACATAAGTAGGTAGATGGCGGGGAGAACATGACCAATGTGCCAATGTTGCTATCAGGCAAAAAGGGTTTATAAGCGAGCCGTAGCGCCTTGGCCGTAGCCTTAATTGACTCCATCCTCATGTCCGTGGCCATTCTTGTACTCTGTACGGCTATTTCACGTTAATGTTACTCGAAGTACCGCCGACTGTTGATTGCTTCGCTTGATGGGGCTTGACGTGGCGTATACTGGGTCAGACTGACTCGCTGATACCTCACTGCGGCCAGATATAGCGACTGCTTAGGCAGTGAGCCTATTCACGCGTTCCTCCAATGACTGAATTTCCAATGTCGAATAGCAAAGCAGTCCAGTCTTGTCGAGCGAGATGACCGCTAATGGTCAAGGCCCATCATCAGAAGTTCTTGAGGCCGTCGTTGGGGCTGCGTCCGCGCCCATCGTCAGCGAACATGACACTCTCAAATATCATCTCTTGGGTCCATCCCTCACCAAGGCGGGACAGGACACAGTTGATCAGCAGAAGGTAGTTGCGGACAAACCCCACGATTGCCACGGGACATTCATGCTGATAGCTTTGCCAGGTTTCAGAGATAATCTACAATGCCTCCAAAGGCTCCAAGTACTTCAACAACGAGGAATACAAAGACAAGAACCTCACACAGAAAATTGAGAAGATCCTATCCCGCAAAAGGCAGCTCGAGCGTGTCGACCTTGCTTCAGACCTCCGGCGAGCCGATGAATACATTGCGGAGCTTGAATTGTCTCGAGATCTGAGTCAGACGGTCGTCCACATTGATTGTGATGCATTCTATGCTGCGGTTGAAGAGCTGGACAGGCCAGAACTCAAGCATGTACCTATGGCTGTTGGAAAAGGTGTCCTCACAACATGCAACTATCACGCGAGGAAATTCGGCTGCCGGAGCGGTATGGCAGGCTTCGTGGCTATGAGGCTCTGTCCGGACCTCATCTGCCTACCTCTGAACTTCGAGAAGTACACGGCGAAGGCCCAAGAAGTAAGAGAGATATTAGTGGAATACGATCCCCGATTTGAGAGCGCTAGCATCGACGAGGCGTACCTCAACATCACGCAGTACTGTGAGGAGAAGCAGATGGATCCTGAAGACGCCGTCTCACAGCTGCGAAATGAGGTCGCCGAGAAGACGAAAATCACGATATCCGCCGGCATCGCCGCAAATGCTAAAATCGCCAAGATTGCATCCAATCGCAACAAGCCCAATGGGCAATTCAGGGTCGCAAACGATAGAGCCACCATCCTCGCCTTCGTGCGTGATCTCCCAACCCGCAAAGTCAATGGCGTGGGCCGAGTGTTTGAACGCGAACTCGGTGCCATTGGCGTGAAGACTTGTGGGGACCTCTACCCTCAGCGTGCCTACCTCTCGAAACTCTTCGGAGAGAAAGCGTTCCAATTTCTCATGCAGTGCTATCTTGGTCTGGGGCGTACAAAGGTGCAGCCTGCAGAAGAATACGAAAGGAAAAGCGTAGGGACAGAAAGCACGTTCCATGATATGAGCGATAAGATTGAGCTACGGGAAAAGCTTCGATGGATTGCTGAGGAGCTGGAGAAAGATCTCAATCGCACACAGTTCAAAGGCAGGACGCTGGTCCTGAAGGTGAAGCTTCACACGTATGAGGTCCTCACCAGGCAGGTCATTCCTCCAAAGGCCGTCAGGACTGCGGATGAGCTGTACACATACTCACTGCCGATGTTAGCGAAGCACGAGAAGGAGATACCCGGCCTGAAACTCCGGCTCATGGGCCTTAGATGTACGCATTTGGTGAGCACCAAGCAGACTGGCATCGACTTCTTCGGCATGCGGCGGCTACTGTCCGCAGATAGCGAGCCGAGTCCCGCAAATAGAAACATGGACAATGATGGCAATTGGGAAGTTTGGCCCGAAGCAGAATTCGAAGAGGCCGCGAGACAGGAACGTCAGGACGAGATGAACGAGCTCGAGCGACTCAGCCAAGAAAAAGACACGAACGGATCAAACCCTCTCACAGCAGAAGAGCAGCTCGAAGAAGCGAACAGACGCCATAAGCACGGCAGAGAGATCCTGCCCAACCCCAACCCCACATACAGGGGTCCAAACAGCTCCGTCGGCTTCCAAAAGCCTGCTACAAACCATGTCCCCCCGCCATTGAAAGAAGAACCGCTCTGGCCATGCCCGATCTGCGCACGGCCACAGTCGACCAACGACAAAGACTTCAACGACCATATTGACTTCTGTCTATCGAAACAGACGATCAAGGAGGCTGCGAGGGAGACGTCGCCTTCGCCTCCGGCGCTGGAAAAGCCGGTGTCAGATGGGCGGGGGAAGGAAAATAGCCATAGCGACGGCGGTGGCAGGGGAAGGCCCAAGGGGAAGCGGAAAGGCGAGGCGGTGGGTGAGAGGGTGAATAAGAGGCTTTTCTTCGGGTTGCAGGGGAGTTGATGATTATATATGGTGGAACGTCGTAGCATAGCGAGGGAAGTGTGGGGCCAATCAAGGGAATCAGTCCGTGGCAGTGAAGTTTGATTGGAGGAAGGCATCCGATATACCCCTGCAGCACCGTGATAGAAACAGCATGCATTAACGGCAGGAATCTGAACAGTAATAACACAAGAAGCTGCGCCGTCGAGGACGAAATTTCATGACGCCAACGCGCAGACCCATCACCCTGCCAGGAGCACACAAGCATTCCTCTCCATGATCCAGTCAACCGTCCAACCCTCAACCAGTGGGACTACTCCTCAGCCTCCTGCCCGCGCCCACATTCTCTCTCCCCTCCAACTTCACCATACCCGCCCTCCCACCTCCGAACTTCTGCGGCAGCTTACTCTCCGTCGCCTGCCTCTTGAGGGGCGGTGGACCCATCCCCACGACTTCCGGATCCGTCTTGTTAGCTGCCGCCGCAGTCGGGGCCTGAGAGTCGCTGTTGTTGCGTTTGAGGGAGGCTTTGACGTTCAGGTCGATCTCGCGTAAGCTGGCCGGGTTGGGGTCTTTGGAGGGAGACGTCGGCGGGATGCCGTTGGGGGCTGGGGCGTCGGTGTAGACGATGGATTTGGTCGGAGATTTGGATGGGAAATGAGTGCTGTTGGGGTGGCGGGGCGACGAAGGGGCCTGCTTGCCGAGGATCTTGTCGTGGGGCTCCGTGCGTGGAAGAGTGGTCGGGTACTGGTATTGCGTCTTTCGGGGCGTTTCACCGGTGGGGACGTATTCCTTGAGAGGGGCACTTGTGATGTTGGCTCGAAGGTCTGCAAGAGGCTGCTGGATTGTAGAGGCAAGAGGAGGTAGAGAGGCTGAGAGGGTGGTGCTCTGGGTAGACACATCGGCTCCGATTTCACGGACTCGGTCATACGTCGAAACAAAATGGTCACCGATGCTCGAATAGGATTGGTGAACGGTAGAAGCCAAGCCTTGTAGCGAGGTGGCATGCCTACTGTGATGCCGTTCATTCTGGGATCGTGCTCGCGTTACAAAGTCGTCGAGTGCTTGCATCTGAGTGGCCATGTCTTTCATCTGGGCGTCAACTATTCGGATTGTCTCTTCATGGACCGACTTCGTGGTGGCCTGGATCGAGGTGTTATGCTCATTGATGGCCTTCCAGTCATCCTTCATCTTGTTCTTTAGGGTGTCTCTAGATTGCAAGACCTCGCCAACAAGCAAATTCTCCTTCTGCAACCAGAGGTCCATATGAGTATTATAATTCTCATTTGCTATGCCAAGCGTCGATCTCGCAGACTGAATGTCCTTTCGCACGGCAATGACCTTCGATTCCCATCGTGAATCTTGCACCTCGCCAGACTGATTGATCAGAGCTGTTATTTGCGCGAGCAGGGTTTGACGATCCAGAGAGGCTTGAGCGTGCTCCTCGTTGAGGCATGCCTCCAATCGAGCGGACACGTTTTCATCCGCTTGAATCGCAAACTTTGCAGCAGCCGAAGCTTTCTGCCTTAGGTCATCGGCTTCATCTCTCTGTGAGTTGACATGTTTGACTAGCTCTTCGAAGATGTTCTTGAAATCTTTTCCAAGCGAGCTGTAAGACGTGTGGAGCTGGCAATTACATCAGCTCACGACGCAGGGAAGCCAGTTTCTCGTTGCTTACCCGAGTATGAAAAGATCCCAGCTCGTTGATGACTTCGGCTGATATACGTCCAGCAGCTGCGGAAAGTCCATTCAGTCCTTCGCCAACCTTGCGCTTGACGTCTTCCCGAAGAACTTTGATCTCTTCGAGAACATCGTTCATGTCTTCTTTCGCCTCCGAGGTCTGCTGGTTAACTTCCTTTTCGGATGCCTCGAAAGATGCAACCTTTGTCCGGAGTAAATCTTGCGTGACTCCTAGCTTCTGCAATTCCTCCTGCACAAACGCCTGCATCCGGCCAGACAGCGTCGCTATGAGTTGTTCTTGCTGCGTCTTAAACTCTTCAATTCTGGATTCCACGAGCTGAGTAACGTCGACAAGTTGGCTCTGTGATGCTTGCCATGCTTGGCGGTTAAGACTCTGCAGTTCAGACTTCCTCTTGATCTTTGAGTGCAAGCCACCAACATCAGAGACAGTTTTTTCAAGCGTCAAAATGAGATCTCCTCCAACGTTGTTCAGCTGCTCCTCTGTGATCTGGTGAGCTTTCCTGAGGATTGTTTCTTCGGTGAGATTTTGCCGCGTATCTGCCAGCACAATCTCTGTGTTCTCCAGGACGTCCTTGGTCTCATCGAGGATTTGCTTGGTGCTATCATTATCCTTTTTCAGGGAGTTGAAATTAGTCGTCAGAGAAAATAACTCCTGGACTTTGTTTCTCAAGTTGGTTTCCATAGTCTCGATCCTGGCCTGCTGCTCTTCGCTGAGAATCCTGCGAGACTCGCTCTCTCCTACCATCTCTTCGTAGCCTTCTGTCGTCAAGTAAACACCATTGCGCTGTCTGGTGGCTATAAGCTCTCCTTTTAGCTTCTCAATTTCCGCAGTGAACTCCCGGAGAAGGGTCTTCTTTGAGACCATTTGATTGACTTGGGGCTTGTTTTTGATGTTTTTGGCGCGGAAGGCATAATCCAATGTCGAAATCGTTTCTTCTAAGTTACTTTTCGCAGGCGAGACTGTTGCAATGATGCATGTCTTCGTTCGGCCGCCCAAAGAATCTTGCAGAAGCCGAGTGAGTTTGGATTCGCGGTAGGGGATGTGTGAACCCCGTTCGACGAGTGCATTGATGACTCTCCCTAGAGTCAGCAAACTTTTGTTGATTAGTCCTGCTTCAGCGGCACGCTTATTCTCGGCCCCACTCCGTTGTATATTTTCGCTGCCAGCGAGGTCCACCAGGTTGAGCTTTCCCGCACTGACAAAATCTTCACCAGTATCTGTGGTTCTCTTGATATATGCAGTCACAGTGAAGACCGTATGGCTTCGAGAACTGAGATCGTTACACTTTGTCGCTGCCACTTGCCGCTTGTGGCTCCCATCCTGCAGTAGCTTGATACCATCTCTTGCGGTCTTTATGTGAGCCTCCTCCATTCCTTGTACGATCGTAGCGCTGTGGCCTTTCTTTTGCGCATCATCGTAGATCTTGAGCTTCGTCATGTCGTCCAAAGAGAGCAAGTCGCGCAACTCTTCGTTGTATAGTTCAATGAAGGAGCATTTCACAGAACTCTCTGCCTCATCCTCTTCAAGCTTACCAAAAAGAGAATGCAGAACTCTCGGGATGATACCAGCCGAGTCTGAGAGAAGTCCTAGAGTATCAGACATGTCACCAGACATGGTGTAGGTTTTGCCTGTGCCAGTCTGCCCGTAGGCGAATATTGTGCAATTGTATCCTTGGAGCATCTGTCTCACCAAGTTAGATTGGGAGACTGGGTGTCTACCGACTGTCCTCACCTCATCCAATATCGGCGTCACAACGTCGTCATAGATCATCGATTGATCTGCCGCCGGCGAGAAAACTTTGTCAAAGTGATACGTCTTATTGCTCAGCGCACTAGCACCCATTGACAGTTCCACATTCTTCCCCTTAACACCATCCGTAGAAACAACCACTCCGCTGTTCTCGCGCACTTCTCGATCGTTGCGCCCTCGACATCGAACCACCACGTGAATGTTCGTCTCTTGTCCTCCATCGGTGTCGACCTCCCGTTCCTTTCGCTTCTTAGGAGAAGTTGAATGTGATGTGTTGGTTGACATTGATATCGTTGAACTTGACAAACAACTCTCAGCTGGTGAGACGGTACCTGACTGGTTCCTTAGATGGAGCGAAGGCGCGCTGGATTGTGCCCTGACAGGCGCAGAGGGTCTCGACATTGGTGGTCGCATTGAGTGTTTCTTATTCGCTAGGCCAGAGGCAGGGCGCGGTATACCAGCCATCGATTCTGACCCTGCAGCAACTGCTTTGAGTAGAGACTACGATAATCTGCGTAAGTATATCAAATTAAAGAAGCACAAGTTCCAGGCAAGATCTGTAAACATAGCGATAAACCAAGCGTGCCAAGCAATAAACAATGATCTGCACTAATGCAAGGAACCAATCCAAGCCGAGGTTTTGCCGATAGGGCAGAGGCTTCGGGCATATGCCCCTCCCAAACGTCAGCTGCGCCTTTTCAGGTAGCAATCATGTTCTTCCAGATGACTGTCCCTTCTCAAATCTGCCATTCTCTTCATGAAGAATCACCTACCCTTTCGACAAAGTGATGATTCCTTCGAGTCCGGCTATGCAGGTGCACCCAGGCCGTGGGCTTGGTTTCCTCGGTAGGTAGACCTCCTTACGAGCTTCGTCCTTGCTAACGAAGCTCAGTCTTAGGAGCTTCTTTGCACAATGTCTTGACGCGACTGAAAGCTCAAGTACAGATTTACCCTACCATAGATGTCTCCTACTCGCCTTCCAAGCCCCTTGCTGCCCCTGTCATACTCAACCTACCTCCGAATGGTATTCGTCTGAGATTCGATGGCCGTGACCAGAGACTTAGGCTGATTGAGGTGCTGGATTTTACGAAGACGCAGTTGGTCTACAAGAACACCGATCTGGTCAAGCTACCAGAGAAAATAGGGTCTGAGATGATGCCGTCAAGTTCAAGTGGCCCAGCGTTTCGACATGTCTACAATAGATTAATGGGCCCCGCGTTTCCCGGAGAATACATTCCACCGGCTTCAGACTCCGGCTTGACGCAGGGCTTGTACATTTTGTCATATCCGGGCATTGCATTCACGTTTCCTTTCCAGGATTCCAAGTGGGATCCTGCCGAGGACTTTGTTTCTTTACTTTCTTCTAACGCAGCTGCACCGGGGAAATCCATGGCAATCTTTAGTGGTGAATCATGGCAAGATGCATGTAGCGACTTGATGAACACTCCTTGCTCGAATCCAAGGTCACTTATGCTTTCGAGCCGTGGTAAAGAGTTACGGCCTCGTGAAGTCGACCTTGTTAGGATTCGTGGTGATGGTTGGGTAGACATGGAAAGAGGTGCTAATACTCCGAGCTTTCGGATCAGTTTGGGGAGGACCACTCCGCAAGATCTTGTGGCAGAGTTGGGCCCGCCTGATGCGATATACCACAAATCTGACCGGAAGATGGCCGTATACAAAATTCAGCATAAGGATCGAAAAAGCACAAGGGCCTCGTCAGGCACCTTCTACGCTAATCACGAAGAGATGACCGATACCGATCAGTCTTCGCTGCAATCCGCCACGGATGACTCAGACGCTGAAGAACGGTCGAACGCTACAGGAAACGCAAAAACCAACTCGTCTGCTGAATGCTTCTACAACTATTTTCACCACGGTTTTGATGTCTTTATCTCACGGTCCACACTTCCGGCTCCTGGTTTCTCTTCTTCGGAGGATGACGGGAATGAGATGGTCGAAATGGCCGAGCCAAACCAGCTTGTGGCAACCAAAATTTTGTTGCACGCGAACGTGCCAGGATCCTATCCGTTTAACCGCTATCGCCGTAGCCGTTGGATCATTGATATCCAGGCTTCAGAAATTAATGTTGAATTGAATTCGGAGACTCCCTTTACTATACTTTCCGAATCTCTCCGGCAGCTCTGGAAAAGCCATTCTGCGGATGGGAACGGTGAGGACTCACTCCAAAGGCATATCGTTCTCAATAGAGAATTAGCAGAAAGTCCAGGGAGCAGCTGCGAATTGCTAGGCGGATGGGAGGAAAGCAGAGATACTCAGCGAGAAGGCTCAAAGGACAATGTTGCCAAAGATGGTCCAGGCTATGGTAATACTAAGCTTTTTGGGTTTCCTGGTTTACTGTTCGAGGTACTCAAAAACGATGCTGTAAGCTGTTTGACGGTCTATTGATAGGTGGTATTGGAATGCTGGAAAGGAGACTATAAATATGGCAGAGATACCCCTATTAGCGTCGTGATATTAGCGAAAATGACAATGTATTTTGCTCCACAATTAGTAGTGATCCAGGACCGGCAACAGCCTCTCGCTACTTTCAAGGCTGTTAGAAAGATAAGTCAGTCAATGGCGTAGAGTCAGGGATATTCGAGGCACTGAACCCAAGCAAACCAACAACTTGGTGATGACTAAGCTCGAGTTGACAAGAAAAAGCCGGTTATATGCCACGACATCGACAAGGCATGCTTGAGCCCAAAGCTTCTTGGAAAAGGACCTTGCACCTTCCCAAAAGCTTTTTCCCAGCGAGGCCGAAGGTAGCAGATCGCCCAACATACATTAAGAGATGTACAGATGACCTATACAGATGGCAGAAGGACCGCCCAACCCCTACATATACACTACATGACGGGCCCCCATACGCGAATGGCGACCTTCATATTGGCCATGCGCTTAACAAAATATTGAAGGATATTACATGTCGTACTCACATACGGGATGGTAGAGTGGACTGGGTCCCAGGTTGGGATTGCCATGGACTACCAATCGAGCTCAAAGCTCTTCAAGAGCAAGGGGACAAGCCCGGCAATTGGATTGAGAAGACGGACCCAGTGAATATAAGAAATGCGGCGAGAATACTGGCCGCAAAAACGGTGGAGAAACAGAAAGAGTCTTTTCGAGAATGGGCGATCATGGCAGATTGGGACAATGCTTGGACCACGATGGACAAAGGATTTGAGATCGACCAACTAGACGTATTCAGAGAAATGGTGAAGAAAAACCTCGTATACCGGAGGTTTAAGCCCGTTTACTGGTCTCCCTCATCGCGGACTGCGTTAGCGGAGGCGGAGCTTGAGTATCGAGAAGACCACATTTCTAAAGCTGCATTCATCAAATATCCACTTCACGACTGCTCAGAGGCCCTCAAAAAGAAGCTCATTGTGGATATAAAACACCTCAGTGCCGTCATATGGACGACCACACCTTGGACACTTCCAGCGAATAGAGGAATCGCATTTCACAAGGATATAGAGTACGAAGTCGTCCATTCTGCAGCTCACGGCTACATCTTGCTTGCTGCATCTAGGGTCGACGGATTGCGGAGAGACTGCAACGAAGATCTTAAGACCCTTGTTTTCATTCAGGGAACAGAGCTCGTTGGAGTGACGTATCGCAGCCCAGTGTTCGACACCCAGGCATCGCCCAGACCATTTCTACATGGAGATTTTGTTATGGAAGGATCGGGATCAGGGCTGGTTCATCTGGCTCCAGGCCATGGCATGGAGGATTATGAATTATGCATGAAGCATGGAATCATGGCTTTCGCTCCTGTCGATGATAAGGGTTGTTTCATTGACGGCATGGAACAGCTATCAGGCCAGGAAGTCTTGACTACAGGGAATGAGGCAGTACTTCAGCGTCTGTCTGATCTGGACTTTCTTATAGGGCGACATGGCTACAGACACAAATACCCCTACGACTGGCGCTCGAAGCAACCTGTGATTGTAAGGGCTACAGCGCAATGGTTTGCAAACGTAGGAGACATTCAAAGCTCTGCCCTGAAAGCACTAGACTCCGTGAAATTCATCCCTACAAGCAGCAAGACCCGACTCCAGACCTTTCTCAAGAACCGGAGTGAGTGGTGTATATCAAGACAAAGGGCATGGGGCGTGCCTATTCCAGCGCTTTACAACACCGAGAGTGACGAAGCACTCTTGACTGAGACCACTGTGTCTCACATCATCACAGTCGTCAAAGAACGTGGCATAGATGCATGGTGGACTGATAATGAACTGGACCCTGCATGGACGCCGCCATCGCTTAGGGGTCGACAAGGCGAAACAAAGTACAGAAGAGGCAAAGACACTATGGATGTGTGGTTTGATAGTGGGACAAGTTGGACTCGGATACCGAGGGCATCAGGAAATGATACTCATATCGCTGACTGCTATATTGAAGGGACTGATCAGCACAGAGGATGGTTTCAATCCAGTCTTCTGACTCACGTGGCCTACCAAAAAGGCACTGCTCGGAAAGGTGGTCCGCGTTCAGTACGAACTCTACCAAAGGCGCCTTACAAGAATCTAATAACTCATGGTTTCACTTTGGACCAGGATGGGCGTAAGATGAGCAAGTCTGTCGGCAATGTCGTATCCCCAACTGAGATCATGGAAGGCACATTTCTGCCTGCGACGAAGAAAAATATCAATGGAAAGATGACCGAGTTTCAAGATGGTATGGGTGCGGATGCTCTTCGCCTGTGGGTTGCAAGCTGCGATTACACTTCCGATGTACGGATCAGCCAATCAATACTGCAGGCCATCAATGATAGCTTGTCGAAGTATCGCGTCACCTTTAAGCTCCTTCTGGGTATCCTTAATGATTTTGACCCCTCAACGTGCTCTGGCTTTAAGGAACGGGCCAGCAAAACTCACCAAATTGCCCTTTTCCAGCTGCAAGAAGTGGTGTCAAGTGTGGAGGAGCACTACCGCTCAATGAAATTCAACAGAGCTATGACCGATATCAACGCCTACATCAACACAAATCTCTCATCGTTCTACTTCGAAAGCATTAAAGATGCGGCTTATTGTGGTACTATCGACGAACGAGCCCAAGTCCAAGCCATCTTGTATCAAATCCTTACCGGGCTGCAACAAATGCTCCTTCCCGTGACCCCTTTGCTAATCGAGGAAGTCTGGGACTACACTCCAAAGCTCATCAAAGACTACGATACTACACCACCTGCAAGACGATTACGCGAAGACCTCAGTCTTTCAATAAGGCACGATATGGGGGAGCGCCCATCAAAGTCTGATATAAGTCTCCTAATGCGAGTCTTAGCTGCTGTCAGGACTGGGCAGGAAGCCGCCCGAAATGACAAGAAAATGGGAGATTCTCTGCAATCTTACGTTTTGCTGGAGATCGATCAATGCTTGGAAGAAGACACTCCGGCTCTTGACCTCTTGGAACGCTACCACAAGGACCTTGAAACTCTCTTTGTTGTGTCCCACGTCAGCGTTCTCGAAGGGGGTAAACCCTCGGAATTAGAGAAAGCCAGTTGGTCCTATCATACGGATTGTGAGATTCTAGGGCAAACGATCAAGATACATGTACATGAGCCAGAACAAGCGAAGTGCAGTCGATGTTGGAGGTACAAAGCCCCTCTGAACGAACCAAAAGAGAAGGCTCTATGCCAGAGGTGTGTGCAAGCAGTGGACGACTTGAGGGATCAAACGCCCGAACTTTTTGCGGATACAACTCATACTTGAACTGCTGATGGGGCTTGAAAATGAAGCTACTGTGAGGTGCTTTGCTTTTCACAGGAGCTACCGCTCGCACATTTGTTGAAAAGTATAAAAGCTCCTGCAATGATCCGAAGTATGCGCAGTAATCCTTCCACGATACTTCAAAAAAAGTTCTAAGCCCCTTATGATCTGTGCATTACTGTGATGTGCTGTCCTTGCAAGTGAACTCTTAAGCGTGTTGTGACCTCTCAAGCCTCCCACTTATGCTCAGACCTTGATAGTTTTGATGTCAACAGACGTGCTTGAAGCGGCTAGCGTGCTTACCATTTTTTTGATCGTCTTTATCCAAACTTTACACACCCATCGTTCCGACCGACAACCACCTTCTCGGCACTTAGTTGTCCACTACCATTCATTTCTACACAAGCAATGGGTCTTGCTTAGTTGTCAATAAAGCCGCTGGCTATCTAGCTGGAAGGCTCACCGTCATCATGCGAACATCCAATGAGATTAAAGCTTGCCTTCAGCATGACGCTTATGAGCTATGTCAGGTTCAAGAGCTATCAGCTACTTCATCGGGTCATATTCAGACCGCGACTGATGAGATTCACATGAGCAACAGCCATGCTAATCTTATCAAGCCGACCATCGATGCCCAAATTCGTCAAATACACGGATTGAGTGAAGAGATTGTGAGGGTCTACGCTTTGCGTAGCAATGAGAGAGACGCACATCTCAAAAATGAGAATGCTCAGCTGAAGCAAGATGTCGTATCCCTGCGGGAAGCTCTTCGCCTTGAGACGGAACAACACCAGGCTCATCTTATTGACTTCGCAAGGTCTGGTGAAGAGTTGAACCAACGCATCCAGCTCTCCGAACGGTTCAATACCCAACTCAAAGTTAGGCTCAAGGAGATGAAGGATCAGTACGAGGATGTCATTATCGAAAACCTTGACCTCAAAGACCCGAACAAGGCTCTACAGGGTACCCTACGTAAGCATCGCAAAAGACTACAGCCCCTCCCTACCCAGTACTGACGCCTGACAGCTGTCAATGATGCTGCAAACAATGCGGCTTTCAGCCATGCAAACAGTGGAACTTCTCCGGGACCGATGCCCTATGGCAAGACAGTGGTCGAAATCAATCGCGGTCTCACTGTGACAATCGAGACCAGTTGTGACAACAGTCCAGCGAAAGCCAGCCTGAACCAAGGTTGGATCCCCGAACTTCCCAGCGGCACGGCGTTTCCATTCCCATATGTTGCCCCTCAACCTCAATTCACAAGTCAGACCCCAGGCAATGGAGCATCTACACAGGTAGCCAGTCGTACACCGGGCATACCAAAGGGACGTGCTATCGTCAGAGGAACGAAGGAAGCGAATGAGTCGTTCGAGCGTATGCAGCGGAATCTAAATTTTTTGCCTTGTGCGTTCAAGGCTCTTAGACTTTTAAACTCCTGTTGACCTCAACTTGCAGTGCCCGAACTTACGAATTCTATCAACATGGACAACAACAACAACAACAACAACAACAACAACAACGTGGCTTCATCTTCCTCCGCCTCAGGGCATGATATTCCCATCATCAGACCCTTTGACGTGCGCCCTGTAACGCCAGGCAAAGTGAGATCCAAGCTCAACCCTGCGGTCGAAGCATTCACTCCCTCCAACAGCAGTGGCAGAGATTCAGCAAAATCACACAACATACAGGCTTTTTCTCCAAGCAAGGACCAGTCCAAACTCTTGGTCAATGCTACCGCTACCAAGGAAGAAGGATACATCCTTCCTCACCTTCGTTTTCCTTCTAAGATCTCCATCAAGGAGGATCCGGTCGCCACAACAGAGGAGCCGTTTGCTAGAGAAAAGATCGAAGACCTGGGTACTATCGCCACGAGCGCTCAGAACGCATCCACAAAGGAAGATGAGCCTCCCCAAGCTACCTCGTTGAACCCTCGCATCCTACCTCATCGACAACGCAGAACCAATGTTATCAAGAATGAAGATGTCCATCCGTCTCGGATGCAAGGCTCAGCCAAAGGCAAAAACGAAGAGGATACTATCGAGAGAACTGAGCTCTTGTCACGCGAATTCGCGCGCACCGGCATGAAGGAGAACTTTGAAGCAGCAATCACTTCAGGTCCCTTCGTAAGGTCTAATTCAGGCCTTCAAGCTTGGCTAGCTTCTCAAGAGAAAAGCCTATCCTACAAAGCGTCCAGCGACAAGTCAGCCTCCGTGACTAGTGATGTGCGCATCAAGATCGATCCCGATACCTCCGCCAAAGCGGGCGAAGATAAAACAGCACCTCTATCACCAGGCTTCATACCAATCTCTGCCAGAGACGCCCCAGCCAAGACCGACACAGCTGCTCCCATCAAAACCGACCGAGCGGCTACACCTACCGCCGTCCGCGACCGCATCACCACCGACAGCCCAGCCGCCAAGGACGAAGGGGCTCCATCAGGCCAAGAAGCCTTGACCAAGGCCACATCTGAGAAAG
Source organism: Platismatia glauca (assembly GCA_963556305.1). Lineage (NCBI taxonomy): Eukaryota > Fungi > Ascomycota > Lecanoromycetes > Lecanorales > Parmeliaceae > Platismatia > Platismatia glauca. The sequence continues at coordinate 2,101,532 of OY745763.1, read as the reverse complement.
AGAAGAATGCCGCTCTCGTGGCGGAGTACAATAGACAGCTCAGCTTAGTCATTGAGAAGTACAAAAGGGAACCACGCGAGGCCTCGGATGCTCAAGAGGACGAGATTGACCCGATCGAACCTCAGCGCGGCGAACCGGTAAGCCTTTCATAACCCAAGCCAGCGTCTAGCCCAATCTACTAATGACGGACAACGACCATGCAGATCTACCACGTCCCTCCCAGACCCACCGGTACGCGCGAACTAGGATCCCTCCTCGACGACGATGCGCCAGAATGATCCTGAAGCCGCGCAAGGCGGTCGAAGCAGAGAGTGCGGGACTGGAATGGAAGGCGGTGCGCAAGGACGGAAAGCTGGCGTACATCTTGTGAAACCGGGACCTCATTCCCCACCCCCGTAGCATACTCGCGTGGCAGGAAAGCATCTCCTGGGTCCTAGGACGTTGGCAAGGGCCGAAGCCTCTAGATAGCCACGCCTCGACAGACGGTGAGCTATACTGCGCCGTGCATCATGATACAACATAGATTAGCGGGAGTGAAACGAACAATTGCTTATCAAACATCACGTCCCCATCTACCCGTCTACTTGCCCTTGTATCAAATACGAAACCGATAAGATGCTATTGACCCATCCAGCAACGCTTATCCTTCCACCGTAGATGTATCAGTCTGAGGAATACACAATGGGATACGTACCGATAACCAAGCAAAAACCAAGAGTAAGACGCCAACGAAGCACAAATCGACCAAGGGTCAAATATCAACACTCCGTGCTTTCTCGAAAGATTGCATCTCATACTTCATTCTTCTTTACGTGATTGTGGTGTTATCGTACTAAACGTATGCCCGGGGAACATATCGCTGATCCGCCTCCTCCGAGCAATCTGCTGCCCAGAGCCATGCTCACGACATCTCGCTTCAACCCGATCCTTCCAGGAATGTAGATGTAGGACGAGTATACCAGCACTAATGAATGCACATACAAAGGCTAAGACCTCACTAATCCTCCTCTCCAAAAACTTGCTTCCCGTAGAAGTGCCTCCTATTCAGAGGCTTGTCCCACTGATCCCGTTCTCTCGCATCTTCGGTGACCCAGTTTCCTTCTCATTCTTTTTCTCAAAGCTAGCCAATTCGCCTTGCAACACACGGTCCTCTCCCGCTAGAATATTTTTACCTTCTTCTTCCATCTTCAGCAGCTCTTCGAACCAATTCTTCTGTGCTTCAAACTGCTGCGTAATCTCTGCCCGAAGGGTACTGAGGGAGGCCTCGAGGATTGACTGGATGGTCAGGTAGCAATTGCAAGGACGGGGTTGGGGCTCACGCCCTAGATCGACTGTGGAAACGAGCATAGGTCTGGGTGTTGCATTTGGGCACAATTGAGATGGAGCTTCGCGCTCTGGATAGATGGTGGAAGCAAGCCAAGAGGTTCTTGCTGCTCTTGGGGGAGATGGGGGCGGAGAATCTGCGTAGCCTTGGAGGATGGTGTTGGTTGGAGAATCACATATCGATCTTTTCAGAGATGAGGCAGGAGGTGGAGCATATTTTTTCGGATTCGAAAGCCCTTTGTTGAGCTCTGGGATGCGGGGCGATTTCTTGAGGGACGGCCCTTGAATGACTGGACCATCAGAATCAGAAACCATAGGCATGATCGTATCACTATTATAGGCAGAAGAGACTGCTAGACTGGCATGACCTTTTCCCTTCAGATCCACCTTTTGCTTGAATTTGTGTTCGGTCGACCGCGTGGATGGTAAGGAGGGAAGCAATTTGGGTGGAGACCCTGCTGGGGATCGGCTGATAGGACTGGCCGCAGCATCAGAGACAGAAGCGGTCGGTGTGGGTGTACCAGCAGACTCCGAAGAGACAGATAAGCTTATGTGGCCTTTCCTCTTAGCCTTCGCCTCGAAGGGTCTTTCGCCGGAGGGGTGGGTGATTTGCAAAGTGGGAACAGGCTGGCGTGACAAGCCTGCAGTCCAATCGACCACGGTATCATCAGAGCGTTCCGGTGAATCCGAACTATGAATATGCGACACAGCTGTCTTGTAGGACTTGTTACTGGTTGCAGAAGAGACTGGCGAAACTTCGGTAGCACGTCGAGGCGTCTCAGGTGGAACATCCAGCCATGCATCTTCGGGCTGCTGGGACACGGAATGAATAACCGGAGCCCTAGTGCCGTAACAAGAGTCATTTGTTGTAGGATTAGGCGGCTTGCAAGGGCCAAAAAGAACCTTCGTCTTCATAGAAGAATTGGCAACGGCTAGTGCTTTAGACAACCTAGGATTGCTAGCACTCACTTTTCTTGCCTTAGCCATCATACTAAGGTAAGATGTACTCTGGATATCGGACTGGCGAGACGTTTGAGCGCGACGCATCGACAGCCGACCTCCTGGCTTGGGGCTAGGTCTTGGGGGTATGGGTGGAGTCGAAGCGTGGTCGGTCGATGATCGAAACGACGATGATTCTTCTGTCCCGGTCTGCGAAGAATTTTCCGTAGTCCTTCTCTGTATGGTCGCACTTGAGCTTTCCTTGCAAACATGAGTAGGCCTTTGTAGACTGTCGGTGTTCAATTTATTTGCCCCCAAGATCACATTACCCCCTGGTACCCCATCTCGAGCATTCGTTGCTTCTACTGTGGATTCGATGGAGGGCGGCTCCCAGTGAAAAGCTCCTAGCGCCTTACTTGGAGAACTGAAATCGAATAGGGAATCGTCAGGATTCTCAGGCATGTTGGACGTTTGTAACGGGCGGTTTCCAGCGAACGTCGAGCTCCTCAGGCTCCTTCGCTTTCTCTTCACAACAGGCGATCGACGAATACCCGAGCCGATGTTTTGGTGTGGAAGCACGGCGCCGCTCCCAATCTGTGTCCATTCCACATCTATGATTCGGGCACCCGTATCATCCAAAGCTTGCTCTCCTAGTGCTTTGCCGTCGAGATCGAAGAGAAGTACCCTCCCATCTGAACGACCCACAGCGATATAGTATGATTCGTTTAGCAAGTCATGTCTCTGTTCAGACTCAGGATCCTCAGCTCCGTCGAACTCGCCAATGGCGATATTCTTTGTCGAGCAGATGATTGATAGGCTTGTTGCCGGCTGTCGGATATGCCACGACTTAAGCAGAATCGCTTTTTGCTTGGTAGGCTGCGTGAAATCGACAACGCAGCATTTGCCGTCAGCGCCTACGGTAACGATTGTCGCTTTGCGTCCTGGGACAAATGCCACAGCCGATATGCCGGACTCCTTCGGTCCAATCCCGCCTAGAGTCACACCACCTTCTGTCACCGTGCTCTTGGTCATACTTCCTATGTGGAGCCTTCTAATGAACGCCTTTTCGCCACCAGTGCCTGAAAGTGCTGGCTTTTCTCGGCGTTCACCATTGCCGTGATTGTCGTAAAAGTGATTAGTGTCGTATACTGCAGCTGTACCGTCCGCAAACGCGAGACAGAAGTAGTTCTCTCGCTCTGGGTGAAATTCGGCAGCGACTACCGCAGATGAGGAGAACTGAGGGCGCAGTAATACCGGAGGTGTATTAAATTCTAAGCTCGTAAGATGAATCGTTGGTGGAGCGGGCGATGCGGAAAGTAGGAACTGCGAAGTGCAGGAGAGAGTGAAGACAGACGGGGGCGAAGGGTGGGTCTGGGCAGGGTTAAGTAGCTTAGAGTGCTTTAAGGAGTACGACTGGACGGCGTTCTGAAGCGTAGTTGTGAAAAAGAGTTTCTTCGATTCTTCAGCATATTTCAATAGCCTGACCGGGCCCTGCACAGAGTCAGTTGGAACATGGAAGATATGTAGAATGAATGACACCGACGTGTGATCCTTTCAACCGATAGCTCCTCTGCATTCCTCCACTGATATCGTGCAGCACCACCACTTGACTGTCAGCGACAGCGAGCATCTCGTTACTGTTGAAGATCTTTCTGGCTGCAATGATGCCTTCAGAGCCTGAACGAAAGATCTCAGAAATACCATCAGCATCCCAGATGAACACTCCTTTCGTTGTGGTTATGATCAATCGGTTGAAGGGAGGGAAAGATAAGACACCCGAGCCACGAAAGCCCGACTCTTCTGTAGCGCCAGAAGATCCTTGACGGGATGGAATTATTAGAGGTGGCTTTGCTGCTTTGGCTGACTTCGTCATTATTGCGTTCTCTAGGCTGTCATTTGAGAAGAGTGAAGAAATTTTGAGATCATCTGAGGTTATTGGAGGATGCTCTTACTATGGCAGTCTAACCAGGAGGCGCTGCTGAGAAATGCTCGGAAGGCATTATCGACTTTGCTGCCAACATAATAAAGCCTGGAAGGTGCGCTCGTTGTAGCTTGTCTGATTTCCGGTTCTGATAGACCCTCATCAGCGCTCGGAGGAAGGAGCGGAGCGTATTGGCTAAGGCTCGCTGATCGTATGATTGTCGATCCCGAGGCACTGCCCTGCCTTCTGGGCCAGTGATAGCGTTGTCAACCTAAAATGGCTAAAGCAGCTATAGACCTGTCCACTGACTTAGGAAGAAATGTCGGCCACCAATGACGCCTAGCCCATCTAGCCCATGCTCCCTCCACTGGCATTGTGGTTGCCGATCAAACCTGCCATCTCCAGTAAGGCTCTGTCTGATTCAACGTCTTTGCCCATCCTCAAGGTCTTCCTTGCTGCTGCCTCTCAATCTTCGAAAGCCCATGCAGCTTGCTGCTTGTCGGCCTCTTCATCTCCGCCGCATCCCCAGACCTCAAGGCTCTCAATTTTGAATCGATCTTGCCAGTCACTCTTTCGGGTTTGACTCGGATGAAATGAGCCACCTCCATTACTATCGTGATTGAAAACGCCATATTCCAGAGATGAATCCAGCAATAATGAGACAGCGCCTAGAGTCGGATGTTGAGAGAAGCCAGACACTGGTCTAGTCAGAGGTGGAGGACTTCCAAAGCTTATGCCGTGCCTACTGAACGTAGCATACTCTGTATTTATAGTGCTCGCTCAGAAAACCTCGTGTATTGGTTCAAGCTGGAAGAGTAGAGCATCGGATCCACTTATAGCTTCTTTGTATGTATGCTTCCAAGGTACATCGAGGTACGCGCCAAAGATCACTCTTCCAGATGTACTGTTGCCCGAGGCGCCGTTAGGGAATCGCCTAGGGGGTAAAGTATCGGCAAAAGCACGTTCCCGAGCACCATCTGGCTCTAATGGTAAACGGACGCCAGACACGAGTAAGATGCTAGGTGCGCGCCAATTGAAGACCTTTTGCTCAATCGACCCCATACTGAAATCAGCATCACCTCCCATGTACAGCGGTCTCAGGCGTCAAAACAAATTGCTTCCTTTGAGGAAAAATGCCAGCTGACTTAAGACTTTGAGGTCGAGAATCTCTCTTTTGTGAGGGAGAAGCGGCTCTAGTGGAATCTCTGATACCTACGGTACAGTCAAAGATGGTTTGACAGGCGAGGATAACGGCGTAGAGAAGGATAACTGTCTTTGGCGTTTGGAAAAGTCTATGCTCTTACTGAAGAGAAAGTGTTCGAACAAGGGGTTAAGGCCGTCAAACATATGAGAAAGAGACTAAATGATCTCGGAGTCAGAATGTCTCTTTTAGGAATAGACTTTAAGATAGGTTCTTTAATTCCTATTACAAGTCTTATAATCTAAAATTTCGTGCTGATTAAGAAAATATAGCTTGCAAAAGATAACTCACTGCTAGTATGATAGTGTTGAATGAGTGATAGAAAATGCCGGGATTCTGCTTGGGTGTGAAAGACCATAAAATACTGTCTGCCACTTGGCAAAAGCCTTTCACTCTTGCCGCTGTCAAACACTGCGCGTGCCCAGAAAGGCTCTCCTGGGCATCCAAGAGGGCAATTATAAGCAGTAGCATAAGCAGTCTTCTGAAGTTATCGACAGGTATTTGAGCGTGATGGATCTTTGTATCGACTCTATAGTCGAGTTTGAATACCTCTATAGCGTCTAACGAGTCCAACGCCGCCAAAGCCAACTCATTGTCGTCCTTTTCTTCCTCGCCATCATTTGCGGGTTGATCAATAGAAAACCTCAATGTATGACTCTGAACCGGAGATGTAATTGCCGTTTCTCCTGAATCCGGTTGCCTTTCTCGCAAGACGTCTAGCGCTTCCTGTGACGGTTTCTCATGGACGGAGCTCATTCTCCGATCAAACACTGCCAGACTTCTGAAAAGGAGTTTGTTACAATCTGCTTTCTCGTTCTTCAACACTCTGCCGTATCTTTCCGTCATGATAACAATGACCTTAAGCATCGTCTCGATTGTCAATATACTTGGCGCTAGGCTGGGAAATGGAAAAGCCCCCAGAAATGTAGCCTAAACATCGCGTATTAGCTGCCTACAGATATAAGATAGCTTTAGAGGTAGACCATTTGATAGACCAAAGGTCCGGGGCCAAGGGCATTGGGTATGACCAGGAAACGACAGAGAGTATCTTCCTTTTAATAGTGTATACCGTCTTGCTCATCGGCTAGCGATCGAAAGACGTCCTTGAAATGAGTGATCTCCAAAGGCGTAAAGCACTAGGTTACCATCAGGCTGGAGATTTTTGGACCGCTCCAAACAGGTTTCTTCTCACCTTTCTGGCGAAGCGTAAGGCGAGCTCATGGCTGAGTTGCTCTGCAGGACTGTAAGCTTTAAAAGGTTTCTTTCCTTTTCCTTTGAGAACGGACCAGTAGACACATTACAAGCGCCTTGCTCCTCAGAATGCTGTTGACTCATTGCTGATCTGTGCAGTACGGAAAATGCTAGGGAACATACGTGCTTGTCGATCAGCATACAAGAGCATCCAGATCCATACATCAGATAGAGTAAGTCCGTTATTGCCGGCCGGTCTTGGCTCAAACGTTCAATTACCCGTTGCATCTATGTTGTAGAGTTTGCATCAATTATCCTTCAGACGGGGCCCCTTCTCTTTGCACAGAGCACGAGAGTAAGTGGCACTCACGGCCCCAGTTATGTCTTCAGTGACAGCTTCAGCATTGTTAAAGAGCCGAGTTTGCCAGCCGTTGATGCTTAGCAAATTATCAAAAACCTCTAATCTGATTGACCTCTTTCCCAACAATGCCAGCGTTAGCTGGCCCGGCTTTACAGGTGTTGGCTATTTGAAGTAGGTGCCTTAAAGCTCAAGCAATATCATTGGCCTCACAATGCTTCTAGAAAGGTTCCCACAGCCCTTGCCGACTATGTTGAAAAGAATGGCCTCCAAGGGAAGCTCAAGTACTCCCTATTTGTGGGAGCGTCCAGCGGAGCAGAGACGGAGAATAGATGGGCAAGATTGGACATGATCGAGCGTCGAAGTCCTCATCAAGTTGGAAAAGAGATTGCAAAAGGCATAAATGAAGGCAGGATACACTTTTTTGACAAGCATCTGAGCATGTTCCCCGTGGACTTGATGTACGGCTACTACACAAAGGACAAGCCAAACAAAAAATTAGATGTGATCATTGTGAAAGCTTCGGCCATCACGGAAGATGGTGGCATCGTATGCGTATAGCTGTGATCTTGCGAGTATCTTGGCTGACAGTCTTCTAAAGATTCCTGGCGCAAGTGTAGGAGCATCTCCAGAGCTCATACAAATAGCAGACAAGATTATCATCGAAGTGAACACTGTCATGCCAAGTTTCGAAGGCCTGCACGATATCACAATGACTAATCTGCCGCCGCAAAGGAAGCCTTATCTCATTATGGCCCCTAAAGACCGGATAGGGACTGCTCATATCCCAGTTGATCCGGAGAAAGTTGTCGCCATTGTCGAAAGCAACTACCCTGATCAGACGCAAGAAAATGCTCCTGAGGACGATACGTCTAGGGCTATCGCTGCATATTTGATTGAGTTCCTGAAGCACAAAGTTGCACAAGATAGGCTACCCAAGAGCCTATTGCCCCTACAGTCTGGCATTGGAAACATTGCAAACGCTGTGGTAGGGGGCTCAGCACACGAGAATAACTTTGACAAGCTCAAGGTTTGGACAGAGGTGCTTCAAGACTTCTTTCTAGATCTCTTCGACAGCGGTTATCTGGACTTCGCAACTGCAACATCAATCAGGTTCTCTCCTGACGGGTTCAAGAGATTCTATGATGGCTGGGAGAACTATGCTGGGAAGCTGCTCTTGTGGTCACAGCAAGTCTCCAACTCACCAGAAATTATTCGACGATTGGGTGTGATTGGGATGAAGTAAGTGTTTTTGGGGTCCATATTTCCTCTTTTGATCGAGCATCTGAGTCTTGAGACATGTCTTAAGAGTCTCTACTCTTGGAACATGTTTCAGGGCTCTACATACACCCTCAGATAGGCAATACTAACTGCGAATTTGTTATTCAGCACCCCAGCCGAAGTGTGAGTGTTTCTCAAAGGCCCGACAATCACTCTGAGCTGATACAGTGACAGTGATATATATGCGCATGCCAACTCGACCTGTGTGATGGGCTCGAGAATGTTGAACGGCTTAGGAGGTTCTGCAGACTTCTTGAGAAGTGCGAAAACTAGCATTATGCACACACCATCTACTCGTCCATCCAAAACAGACCCCCATGGCGTCTCATGCATTGTTCCCATGTGTACACATGTCGATCAGACTGAGCACGATCTCGACGTTGTTGTCACGGAACAAGGCCTCGCAGATGTTCGCGGTCTTTCTCCTCGCGAGCGAGCGCGCGTCATTATCAATAAGACAGCGCATCCAGACTACCAGCCCATACTGATGGACTACTTCGAGCGAGCAGAGTATGAGTGTCTAAAGAAGGGCTGGGGACACGAGCCTCATATGCTCTGGCAGACTTTCAAAATGCACAAGGAGCTAAACGATCATGGGACTATGAAGATTCAGAACTGGGATCCTTGAACAGGATGATGAGAAGGTGAGGAGGATTTCAAAGTTCATATGGAGCATTTACGATGTATTGCTACATTCCGTCGTTTGAGCATGTCATTCATGATCAGGTAGGGGCACACAAACCCCGTTGGATTGTTTGTCCTCAGGTCTGCAAGAGGTCAAGTATCATGTGCCGTAGGATATTCACGATTGTCTCGCTTTGCGATTCGACTAATTCACATCGCGCCATAATGCACTCGACATCGGAACAAACGAGTTTCCAACGTTGCGCTAAGAGGACAAAGTGAAACAAATGGTTTGACGAAGCGTGTCTTTGATGTGCATTCAACCTACACGTTGGCGCAAGAGGCACCAAAGCCGTCCCCATTCGATCTAGCTCGGATTTAAGGGCACATGATGGGTGTGACCACTAATCTCCGACTGGCGCCGCACTTGGATGCGGGGAAGGGAGTACAGATGGAGCTTACAATGATCACAATCATGATTATAACGGCCAGATCTGAGGATCGTTGTCCTCGAGAGTTGACACACTACTTACCTACGCCAGCTGGCAGCAAAAGAAGCTGACCTTATCAATCCGATGAAGCGGCGGGCCGACTTCCTCGGAAAGGGTAAGGCCTCGGGAATCTCCAAAGATAAGATCCTCGAACAAAACTTGCTGGACTCCAGTGGTGGAATGGTAGTACGTAGTGGGATGGATCGAGAAGTGAATCGTAGATAGACTGATAGAGATCTTGTTAGCTGCGGATACTTCTCCGCTGCCCAGTCATGCATGGCATTTCTGCTTCATTATATTGACCATCGAGAAGCTGTAACGCGCGCAAAAAGAAAATACAGACCATGCACCGAGGGAATGAACAATCGGTAGGACGGTACGTGCTTTCAATGACGCAGATATGGGTACAGCCTAGCCAGATGTAGCCATGGCTTTTCTTGCCGTCGTTTCGATGACGGAGAGGAGGTGCTTAGTCGTGCCTCCAACTGCCTCCAAAATCCTTGTTTTACCCAGAGCGTTAACATCAACCCCGCACTGTCCCGCCAACCAATCATCAAGCGAGGCTTCGCCTGCAATTTGCAACAAGTCCCAAGCTCCGTCCTTCCTTTCTTCTTCCTCTTATTCTCCACCTTCCTCCCCCTCTCCCACCCCAATATCCTCATCAGCACCTTCCATCTGCATCAGCATCAGCATCAGCATCAAATCATTGCCTCAACCTCTCTACTCAGATTTACAAAGGCAATAATACACTGGAACAATGACAGGCGTCATGGAAGCTCTCAAGCACAAGGCGAGCGTGGCTCCTCTTCCGACCGTACGTCCAGTCTCCTCCAATATCTCCCTAACAGGGCCTGTTCGCTACCCTTGTTCATTGGAGCTTCGCCTGACGCAGTGTAGGTGGTACCAGGTAACACACCTATCTACCAGGAAGCTGGTGATGCTGGCAACCGCACTCTCTGGTCAGCCTTCCCCTCATCATCCCTAGGCAACCATATTTACAGACATCAGGGTTGTCTTCGTCATTATGCTCATCTCCTCCATCGCGTTCTACGCAATGGCTTTCCGTGTCCCGGTAGTAAGTAACTACTCACCCTTGGCAAGATTCGGCGACGCTGACTCTTTCCAGCAAAAACGCTTGTTTCATATCTTGACTGCCTTCATTACCACCTTCGCCACCATTTCCTATTTCGCCATGGCCGTTCACGACGGTGTTGGCCAGAACGAGATCACTATCAAGCAAACCCAGAAGCACTTCCCCGATACCTTCCAGACCGTCTACCGTGAGGTTTACTGGGCCCGCTACATCGACTGGAGCGTCACTACTCCACTTCTGCTCTTGGATCTTTGCTTGCTCGCTGGACTGGGCGGAGCCAACATCCTCGTTGCCATTGTGGCTGATGTGATCATGATCTTGACCGGTCTCTTCGCTGCCTTCACCGTCGAGGAGGGTCCCAAATGGGGATGGTACGCCATGGCTTGCATTGCCTACTTGGTTGTTGTCTACCAGCTTGCCTTCAACGGCCGTGGTGTGGTTCAGAACAAGGACAAGAAGACGGCTACGTTCTTCAGCGCCATTGCCGGATTCACCCTAGTCCTCTGGACCATTTACCCAATGTACGTTTGCATGCCTACTCTAGGCCTGTAAAAATCTGTCTGACACGTCATAGCATCTGGGGTATTGCTGATGGATCCCGCAACATCAACGTTGACTCCGAGATCATCGCTTACGCTGTCCTCGATGTCCTTGCCAAACCCGTCTTCGGATTCTGGCTCCTCTTTACCCACGACTCCATGTCAGGGTAAGCAACCATAGCATCCCCTATGTACGCCATGTAAGGCTGACCTCTACCTAGTACTGCTTCCTTGGAAGGCTTCTGGGCCAAGGGCATGTCAACGGATGGAGCCATCCGCGTCGGTGACGATGATGAGGGTGCGTAAACGCATCCTCATACACCATCTGCCAGGTCATGATCCGCTGCCATATGATCACAAGTGCAAAGTCTGCAAGGTTTGAAATCAATTCTCTCAAAAAGGAGCACGTAGGGGAGCTATTCGTGGAAGGTGGAATATAAGTGTCGAGATGTGCATAATGAGCTTGAGGTGTGGTTAAAATGTCATGCTGCAGATTTTCCTCTCCTACCACTTTCCTCCACCTCTCATTTGGTCGACGACAGTGTCCGAAGTATGTAACATAAATGACAAGCCTGGGAAAGTTTTGTTTTCCAGCCTCTCATGCTCGTGCTACAACACAGTAGTGCAGTGTGCCTGGTCACGGACTTGTACACCATGTGGTGAGATGGTTTTCTTGCCATCAACTGATACGATAAGGAAGGCTACGCTCCTGCCGTCTAACAGGCCCAATTAGTACTGTTGTAGTGGCTTATCGACTTTGCCTTGGATAACCGGCCCCTGACCAAAACCACTGCCTTTCAATCCTCGACCAACATTAGTCCAAGTATTCAGGGCCAGCTGACAGTGATGTCGACCTCTTCTGCCTTGGCTACAACCATCATTCTGTACCCTTTTGCAATTTGACATTGTGTTTGTTTCTTCGAATGATCAAATGGTCGGCACACCTCATTTCTCTGGAAACTATTCGTACGGCTGAAACGTAGATATTCTTGATTCTTGATACGGAGGTACACACCAATCAATTATTAAAGCGTCGGTGAAAGCTTCCATTGGTTGGGTATCCGCGGCGGACTGCTATGTTTACGGCGTTACGCTGGTGCTGGAAGAAGATCCCTTAGACTTCTCGGCCGTACTCCGTACGAAGACAGACCTACCTACGGAGGTTGGCACCAAAAGTCCTGCACCCGCCACTGGGTGTCTTGGCATGCTTGGCGGGTGCAGAACTTCTGGTGCCAACCTCCGTACGTTGGAAGCAGACTACTATGATTTGACTCTAGCGCCGCATGCAGTTCCTTAATACATAGGATTTGACTTGATGGCGACCTCATGGCTCAGCAGCAGATCGACGATGCATGCCTTGGGCGCCATATCGCCTCAATTTTACACATACATATAAAAGATTCGCCGGTGGCAATGTTGTCTTTCGAGGTAGCCAAGCTTGAAAAGAAAGACTTGTCTGAAAACAGACGGTGGAATGCATGATCCGGCCTTTACCGAGAAACTTGATGGACACCGAGCCTAGCCGCGCAGGCATTTGATTGTCTTGGAAAGGAGTGAAGTTTCATTACTGACTGAGTGGTGCTTGATGGATCTTGTGATCGAAGGATTCCGTGCTATCTTATCTTACTCTCCTGCATCTGATCCAGTAGATGGAGCTGGCCCCTCTTTGCGGAGATAGTCCCCCCTTCTTTCCATAGGCATTCAACCTGATAATGCACACCCCTTTGTCTTCTACGCCTTCTGACCATACTGGCAATATTCAGAATCATTCAAAAGTGCCCAGGAGTGCATAGAGATTTCCAGAAGTATCCCAAGGAGGCTTCAGTATTACAAGCGAATATCGAACATTGTGACAATGGCACTAGCCATTCTTGGTGCAGATGCAAATGCGGATGTTCTAAATGGCTTCCACTCTTCAACGTCCAAAGTTAATCTTGACACGGCCGAAGATATCCAAAACGGCCACCATCCATCCGTCTCTACAGCACTCCCGTTCAGAGACGCCACACCCAACACTCATCCAGAGGCATTTAAACCCGACACAATTTATAGGAACCATCACCATTTCTCAGCATCTGCAACCGATGCTCAACAAAGACCCACACACAAAAGATTTCAAGCAGACTCCAATACCTCGAACGGTGACCCTCTTGGGGCATGTGCAATTGGTCCTTCTATTTTTCCTTCAGAAGACCTCCATCAAACGGATTCTGATATCGCGAACGGTACCGTCCCCGGAAAGATGCAGAGTAGCAAAGTGGATCTCGGCCCTCATGCCAGTATTGTTGTGCGAGAGTGGAACCTCTTGTGGAACACAGTCACGACCGTGACGCCCATACATGTTGATACGGACTATCTTGGAATTGCTAAGGTTTCTGCAGTCTCAAAGTAAGTCAATCCCTTTTACAGTCAAAAGACTTCTCGGGACTCATGACGTTACATGAGATCATCCCCACCAAGTTCTGCATTTGGTGGATCAGTGGCTGTCTAATACCATCGTCGGCATTCTTGAGCCCCAATTCTAGCCTAATACTGGTTAGAAACACTATATAAGAGAGCTCGCTGACAGGTGGAGTATCATAGGCATGGCGTAAATGTAACGCTTAAAGACAAATCTACCGCCGCAAAGCGTGTCAACGAGAGCGTTGACTTCCTGGCTCAACGGCTTGCGCATGGTCATTCTCTCTATGGTAAGGACTATCACGAGGGGAGGGTTAACCATATCTCCAGTAGACTCTGGTACACAAACGCTGATCTTTCCAAACTCTTAGGCATCACAACAGGCTTTGGCGGCAGTGCCGACCTCCGAACTCTCAAGGTCAAGGACTTGCAGCGGGGATTGATTCAGCACCAACACAGCGGCATACTCCCAGTTGATAAAAAAGCCGGATCGAATCACTTCGCCTTGAGCGAATCGCCATGCGTCAGCTTCATGCCCGAAGAATGGGTTCGAGGTGCCATTCTCATTCGCTGCAAGTCACTCCTCGCTGGCCATTCAGCAGTGCGTTTCGAGATCATTGAACTGCTTATGTCATTGCTCAATAACGACATGATACCTTTGGTTCCGTTGCGTGGCTCCATTTCTGCATCCGGAGATCTTCAGCCACTTTCTTATATCGCTGGAGTGCTAGAAGGTAATCCAGATTGCTATGTCTGGACCAATGATGGCAATGCAGGTCGAGTACTCATCCCTGCAGACGTAGCACTTGAACAGCTAGTGTACCGGTCCATCACTTTTGGACCGAAGGAAGCTCTTGCAGTTTTGAATGGCACCGCTGTATCCACCGCAGTGGCAGCACTGGCGATGCAAGAGTCACATCATCTAGCCATCCTCTCTCAAGTGCTGACAGCCATTGGAGTCGAAGCCATGCATGGGTCACTCGGCAGCTTCGACGCATTTTTTGACAGAGTCCGCCCTCACCGTGGTCAACGAGAAGCCGCTGCGAACATCCGCTTGTTCCTGACCGATTCTCGGCTTGCTCACCCCGAGTACGAAGATGAAGAGGACCGCGTAGGTCTTAAACAAGATCGCTATGCTCTTCGCACATCACCGCAATGGATCGGCCCTCAGCTCGAAGACCTTGCTTTGGCGCACGAGCAGATCACCATCGAATGCAATTCGACAACCGACAATCCTCTCATTGACATTGAAGGTGACGCCATTCACCATGGAGGAAATTTCCAGGCAGCCTCTATCACTTCGGCTATGGAAAAAACACGCTCTTGCCTACAAATGTTCGGCCGGATGCTTTTTTCTCAATGTACCGAGCTCATCAATCCGGCTATGAACAACGGGCTGCCACCCAACCTTGCGGCCGATGACCCGAGCACGAGTTATACGATGAAAGGTGCTGACATTAACGTTGCAGCCTATATGTCTGAGCTAGCGTACCTGGCAAACCCGGTAAGTAGCCACGTGCAGACGGCAGAAAATGGCAACCAGGCGATCAACTCGCTGGCATTGGTCTCGGCACGATATACTCATATGGCTATTGATTGTCTGTCGATGATTTGCGCAACGTATCTGTACGTCTTGTGTCAAGCCTTAGATATCAGGGCCATGGACTGTGGTTTCCTCAGTGCCATCGGTCCTGCTGTCAACGGAATTACTACGAATATCTTCGAAACCACACTTAGAGATGCGGGTGCTTTGAAAAAGCTGCAATCAAATTTGCTGGAGCAAATTCTCAAGCAATGTGATCTTACAGCCTCCCTAGACGCTAGCGACCGATTCAGCAAAGTCGCGGAAGCTGTGCAGTCCACTCTGACGACATTCCTTTACACGTACGACAGCCTACCAAAGCACTTCGATGCTTTACTAGCCATCAAGCAGTGGACACACCAGATATCAGCGACTCTCCGCGATCTCTTTCTCCAGCATCGACGGATCTACTTCGCTGCTCCAGACGCTACCCCGTATCTTGGGGCCGCATCATCACGCATGTACATCTACGTCCGCAAGGATCTGCAAGTGCCCTTCCACAAAGGTTTGGCGGACCGACCATCCAAGGACAACGAGCTGAAGACGATCGGCTCGAACATCAGCATCATTCATGAGGCTATGAGGAGTGGGCGACTGTACGATCCCGTTCTAATGTGTTTGGGAGTGCGTCACATCAAGGCAGGTTCGGGGACAAGAGGCCCGCGCAAGGAACATTCGTGAGGCTATTAGCCCATGGAGTACCGGAATTGAACGATGGTTGGGACAGCCGCAGAACGGCAGATGCGAAAAATTGGATCCAGCATAGAACATACGCAAATCAATAACACATACCCGCTCCAACGGCTTGGAATATGAAGCGTAGATCGGGTTTTGAGGTAGAGCAATGAAAGGCAGCCTATGGCCCAGCACGATTTTTCTTCATCCTGCATTGACATACTCGTAGACACAATGTAAAGTACATCACTGTAACGATGAGACTCTCGATTCCATTCCAAGTGATTGATCCATCCCTCGCCAATTCTCATCCCTCGTCGTCCAATATCCTACCTTCATATATAGACAGACTCGTCCTCCATTTATGACAATAGATCAAACCCATTCCATGTTGAAGAAAGTACAAGAGCACATAAGCCCAGATCGAACCACGATCTTTCGATACTGGCCGTTCCCTCATCAGACACAGAGCGTTGTTTTCGTACTGTAGGCGATCCGGAGTCACCGTGGTTTTGGGCGCTGACTACACCCGGAGGCACGATGGAGTTCTGCTCAAGGAGACGACATTTGGGTGGTCACCTCGCCAGGCAAAGATGAGTGCATCAATCCGCGACTCGATTGGCCGGAAGTTCCTCCAACTATAAATCTATACTCCCGCGCAACAATCCGTCTTTTGGAATCAACCACAACGGAGGATACATTCATCGATTTGCATCAAAGTCGGGCGACATGGAAGAAAACATATTAGCGTCTTGTGAAGCGTAGGATTGAGGAATGAGGAGTGAGGAATTGTGGCTGTGCGCTCACCATTATTCCGGCAGTGATCCACCGTTCGGAGCCCACGATGTGCTTTTGTAGAAAGCATAGTGTTGATGGAAGACTCATCATTCGAAAATACAGACCTGTAGGCACCGGAGGGGAAAGGGGGTGTCCTCCTAATAACATCGGCGGAGAGACCAAGGCGTGGAATGGGGCTGGAATGTTTCATCAAAGATGTTGTTAACTTGTCATGACTCAATTGATTAACGGGGCCTCTAACTCATGAGCAAACCCAAGGTTCCAGCTGGTCATAGAGAATCCCTTTTCAGCACTGGTTGTTTGGCGAGGATCAATTACCTCGCTGCACCAGACGACTCTCATGACTGGTCCAAGGGTTGACGATGACAATGGCACGACTCGTGAATGGATGGATGTCAGTATGGATGAGCAGTTTGGAACAAATGCATATAAAACTTCAATGCCATCCACTGTCCTACCTCTCCTCCCTCTCCCTCTTCATTCCACTCCTCAATCAGCCTAAAGCGAACCCCAATGCGTCCAAAAGCACACACAAGTCTCACGCTGCATTTCATTCGTTCCATATCGTTCCTCATGCTTCTCCCACCGCTCACCACAGACCTACTTCCGATCCATCTCGTCTCTGAAGCCCCCATGGTACTTGGTTTGAAAACCCAGCCGTCCGCGCCTCCGGCTCTATCATATTGACAACAACGACTTCCTCCGACCTCTGGCTCATCAACCCGTTGACCCCGAAACCCACCGCAAACCTCTTCCACCAATTTCTGGACTTTACACTGTAGGCATCACTGAGACGATCCCCGAAACTTCTTAAGTCGTCGTTGCAAACGCGGCCCTCAACATCAACCAAACCTGCACCATCACCTGCCCAGCAAGCAGCAACGTCCCATCAATCACACTCACCGCATCGATCTCCGAAGCCGGACCCCTCAACGGCCTCGCCACCCTCAACCCCACAACCATCCTTGCCGCCGAACCCTTCAGAGGCGTCGTATGGGCCATCAACACCCAGATCGGCGCCTCCCACATCGTACTCTCAGACCCACTCATGGCTCCCCTCCCGACGACCCCCACGTTCGAAAACACAATCGGCATCAACGGAATCAACGGCATCAATGTCCGAGCCAGCAGTACTTCACAAAGTCCGCGCGAGCACTATCCGCCAAGATGGAAATCCAACCCGACGGCACCGCCCTCAACGCAGCCGAAGTGATCGCGCCCTCGCCCCTAGGCACGACGTATGACGATTTCACTCCCGATAGGCGCGGGCATGCGGTTCTTGGTCACTTCGCAAGGGAACACAGTCGAAGAAATCACTCGGGCCGGTGAGCCGGCAGATCGTCCTGGGGACCTCCACAGCACCGAGATTGCGGAACCGACGGCCGCGCGGTTTGGGAGGATGCCGAGGGACAGGGAGACGTTGTACGCGACGACTGCGGGAAGATCGGAGGCTCCGGTCTACGGGGATGAGAGAGCCAGGGCCCAATTGGTCGCGGTTGATACCGGGGGATTGTAGGGGTCATGACGGCGGCGGTGGAGATGTCGTGATGGCTATTGACTCCTCGGATCGGAAAGCGTACGAGTACGCACTGTATGTAGGGAGATCAGAGCATGCGACCGAAACCTGGAAACCGGAGAAGGAAAACCCCATCCTCTCACGCTCAGGATCAAACCACCAGGACCACTGGGACATCGCTACCGTCGTCGATAAAATAATGCGAATCTTCAGACCTCAAAGACAGACACCTAAGGTAGGTAAACCCCCACCATCCCAACCGCAACCCCGCACGACCCCCCCAACGCCTCCCAAGAACCCCCCCCCAAACCCACCGCACCCCCAAAAACAACCCACTCCACCTCTCACACAACCCCCAGACGACCAACCCACCTACCATTCCCACTCCCGTCGTCGTCGTCATCGCCCGCCGATCACCCCCCATCCCTCCAACCAACATCTGCACCGAACTCGTCAGGGGTCCTCGACACGAAGGGCCCGGCGCACGATTAGGGTTCCAGGACTTGTTTTCGGTCGCAGTCTCGCAGATCACGATGAATGAGCCGCGCAACGTGGGAGGGGGGAAGGCTAATAATAATAAAGGGCATCATCAGCCGGACGATTTTGCAGGGGGGGCAAAGGTACGCGGCGGGAACTTGCACGCGGGATCGGATTGGGCGGTGAGTGCTTGTCGGGAGTGGTCTGTTGCGAGCGTTGGGAAAAGGTTTTTTTGGGCAGGGTCTAGCTACGTACGTACTCTACTTATGAATCATGATGGGGGACACGAGGAGCGTGTGTGTTCTGCGGTGGAGGGGGCAGGAATCCTGGTAGGGCTTGGGTTGGGCGGTTTGCATACGGTCAGTGCCAGGCGCGAGTGGAAGCGTGGTCGGGAGAATGTATTGGTGGGTTTAGGAATACAAAGTCTTTACTCGCAAGGGATTCCTAATCAAATCGCTCGGGGTCTTGGTCGCTTCCGGAGAAACCATGATCCCTCCTTGGCCCATCCGTTGCACTCTCCGAACAACAGCACTGTATATGTACAGGGGTATATCTCACAAGCAAGTCAAACGCCAGCAAGGCAAGGTACCGACGCCGAACCGTATGATGGTGTGTGTGATGGAGGTAGTGATGATGGTGGTGGTTTGATGCGTTTTGGTGAAGGGATCGTGGTGATACAAGAAAGTGGTGACGGCGCAGTGAATTCTCCGCACTGACTTTTTCTCGGTGACCGTTCGGGGGGCCCACGTGCCTGAGGCTGATGGTTGGGTAAATGGTGGTGTGGTGCCCTCGAAGTGTATTGGTGACAAGAATAAGATGCGAGCCATATTTTGCCGTGCATAACCGTTTTGAGATCTGACATGGAATGGTAGCGCGCGACCCAAACCGGGTAGCGGTAGCGGACCCAGGAGGTATTGGTCCGTGAGAATCGAGAGCCGGCGAATCCAGGAAACTGCGCCGCCAGTGAAACTTGCCCGTGTCCAGCAGCAGGCAAGCGAACGAGTCCGATGACGTATCTATGTTGGCTCCCCATACCACATCCGGGGGGAGAATGGAGCTAGGGTTTGGTTGAGTCGTTCTTGGATCAGAAGGCCCGGCTGCAGGGCTAGATGCATACAGAGTAGACCGAGAGAAAGTTGTGTAAGTTGTGGAGCCAAGAGGTGAACCGTCGTAGAGAGCAATGAAAGGACTCTATTTTGGGATCTTGGGAAGAGGGCGGTTGGGTGGTGGACCCGGGCAAGGAGGGTATTGAGGCTGTTGTGGGCCGTTGTAGTGGTATGAGGCAGGCATTTTGTATGGTTTAGAGAGGCGACTCGTGGAGAAGAAGTCGAATTGAGAAGAGTCTGGTGTATCGGAAGCTTGAGGGTCTGGCTTGGGTGTATGATGGCGGTGGGGTTTGTTGACTGGGCTGAAGCTGGGAATGTGTGGAATGTGGTCGCTATGGTTTTAGCAGAAAGTCAAGCAGGGGAAGCGGTGGGTATTTATGATTCTTGCACGTTGCAAGTTGCCAGGCGAGGCAGTCATCATCAAGCGACGGCCGCCAAGTGAGGTAGCCGTCTGCCGTCCACGGCCGTGGTACTCGTAATTTGATTTCCGGAGCTAAGTTTGATGATGAAGATATTCAGGGCGCAAGCATCGAGCATGAGACAGGGGTGTGGCCAAAATGAATAATGCAAACAGGAGAGCTCAATCGCTGAGTGGTCAATCCTGACCCTGAAAAGTGACGACTGGGAACTTTTTAGCGCAATTCCTCGGGGCTGAAATTTCGGTGTGGGACCTGTGGGTTCGAATTTTGGAAAAAAAAGAATTGGCCACCTGATGACAGACCCCAAATCCCCCAATTTTGCTCGGTTTCTTCCGGCCCTTGCGACCTCGGCCAATTTCTGAGAAGAGATGCTCTTCTGCAGGAACACGTCAAGACTGTTTGCTGATTGTTTTGCAATTTGCAATTTGCCATTTGCGATGTGCAATGCAATTACCTCAATCGAAAGGATCGGAGAATGCGGAACCTCTGCGGAAGCAAAAGAATGTGCAGATCCATATCGACGTGGCATCCAACCCTAGGTACCCTGACCACCCTCCCCGGTACTTGGCTTCGATGGAAAAGGATGCAACGGACCCATCGCTTATCACCCACTAACCCGATTGCTTTCTTAACCCTCTACATCACCAACATCATAGCGGCTCCCAAAACAGCGGAAAGCCTATAAAACTTCCTTTTTGACATCCTTCTAGCTTCTAGCTCGCCCGGTAGTCACGGGCTGCTTACGGCTCCCCCGGATTGCCTTTGTTGCCAAAATTGGAACCCAGTGGAATCGATAGTACTATTTAAGTGTCATGGGGGCCAGGGCAACAAAAGCCAAGGTCATGAATACGAAGAGTCGGTATCAGCAGTATGCGTGGAAACGACAATCTCTTTGCCACCGTCTCGAATGCACCCGAAATGGGTTAAACAAAATTGTGAAACTCTGCCCCTCTCCGAGCTACGACGTGACTTGACGACAGACAGAAGAGCCATGATACCGTTTGATTGGCAGACAGCAATGCGTGGTGAAGTACAAATGGAATCTCAATGGTTACTAGAACATCAAGGCGAGTGTCGCCCCCATGTCTATCAAAAGCGAAACGTCGAAGGACTCGTGATGCGTTGTGGCGCAGCGACTGGGCGACTGGGCTCCTTCCCTGATTGGATGGAAGTTCATGAAACAATACAAGCACCATCAAGAAATGCCGCCACCACTACGAACTATCATTACCACAAAGCCATCCAAAATTGAGCATGCAAAGACGGAAGTAAGGGGGTGGTGTCGTTGACGTTTGAGAGGCGACCCACAAGCTTGCATCGACAGATTGGATGATCTGCAGGGATGAAGCACAAGCACGTTTTCCACGTGGCATATGCAGCTAGTAAGATAGCGGCCCTCTGCTAGTAGCCAAGGATGTATCCATGATAGGATGAGAGGATCGGTAGTGGTCCGAGTTCCTCATAAACAATGCTACAATGCGGTTTTGCATTATGCACGGCCCTTCGTATGATCGTATCTCTGACTCGCGGTTGAAGAGGCAGGGCCATGTGATGCCCCTCCTTCGCCAAAAAACTCGCGCTCACTGTAATCTCAGCTTCAGATATTTACAGAGCGGGCAGCTCGAGTGCATGTGCATGCACCCAAGGGCCGATAACCCGAGCTCGCTGTCCCTGCACTTCGGCTGACCTAAAGACTCTCCAACATAATCAACCTTGCAAAGGAGTGCACACCTCAAACGCCTCCTGTCAGACAATCGGACAGCCCGATTCTAAGAAAAGGGGGGAGAATCCGTATCTGCATTTTAGTCTCGCAAGCTGCATGTCATAACGCTCAGGTCCAGATCCGACGCCCTGGGTTTGCGGCTCCAGACCACACTCCGCTAGGCCTTCCAGATCGCCCCCTAGAACAGTTGTGGAAGGTTTTGGCCTGTGGCTTGCATGCGGGAAATTAGAATGCGAAGTGGCTGCGAACGCATCAAGCTGAATCTGATCTTGAATCAAAAATAGTATCGGAGCGATCAGTAATGGTATGATCAGACGAGGTGTGGAACAAGGGCGCGCCAGGTGTGTGCGTCATATTAATTGTGTTCCAACCCCTGCGAGAGTTGTGTGGCACGGAGGCCGCCCACGGTTCGAGGGATTCAGCTTTCAACTTTATGCAGTCCTGCGTGATTCTCACACCGTACACTCGCCGTGGGCAGCTTGAGGAAAAGCGACGGCTTGAGTGCTGACCCGATAGGATTTTGAAGCGCTATTCGCCACCAGATATCACTGCCCGTGGGCCTCTGGGAGCATCGACATTTGTCATGCTCACTGAGTTGGCCCGACTCTTTCTTCCATTCCATGTTTTTCTCTACAAATTTTCTCGGTGAAACCCATACAGCTTGCCCAAACGGGCAGTTCTCATCGGAGCAGATGCATCCTTCACTTCTTTGTTGGCTCTCTCATCGGAGTAGATGCATCCTTCACTTCTTTGTTGGCTCCGATTCCATCGTGCTTGGGGTCCATGATCATAGCTCAATCCCGAGCACTTACCCAAATTGTAAATACAACTAGGGTCGTTCGATGGAACGAGAGCTTGATTCCTAATCGCCCCGAGGGTTTGGTACCATTGCAGCCCGACATAGAGCTGCTGAGATTCAAAGTTCTGAGTCCGGCCGCCTTGGAATTAACACGGGCGGTGAGGCAAATTTTCCAGGTTTTGGAGAAGATGAAAAGGACAAGCATGATGCATTGATGCATGGTGTGTTATGACTGCAAAAATCCCAAAAGTACCCTGCTAATATGACGAGCTTTGTCCTAGTGGTTCTGACGCACATCAGAAACAGATATGAAACAAATTCGATGTTACCCCAAAACCTGCATTGTAGCGGTCTGAGCCCATTCATCCTGGGAAGCTGTCAGCAACCAGAAACAAAGATCAAACAACGGCCGAAACAACATATTTCATGAAAGCAATGTCAGTGGCTTGGGGACACCGAGACAGCCAAGATACCCAGGTAATAGGGGCCTCGCTACAAGGAAGAAACGTCTCCGTCATGCTTCTCAAGATTTTACGCAGCCGAAGGAAAACGACTCTACTCGTCCATCATCTGGCCCTCTCCCATCTGCGTCGACGTGATCCATTCTTCCATCATGGCCTGCCCGGTACCACCAGCCATTCCTTTGCCCTTCGCCGTACCTCTTCTCTTCACGACCAGACAAAGGATTCTACCGTATATACTGAAGCCATCATACGTGGTATCCATACCCAGCTTCTTTTTGTCATCTTCTCCACCATCGTCAACCTCTTCTACAGCTCTTTTGCGCTTGGTCTTTGAGGAAGGCGTCTCCTGCACATCAACATTTCCATCAGAATCGTCAGAGACGAAGAGTCCGTCCTGACTCTCCTCTTTCGCTAAAGCTGCGCTCCTATGGGTCTCGTCTGCAGCAGCAGACGGTATGTCTGCCAAACGAACGCCCTCGATCTCTTCACTGTCCTCGGTGACCAAGCCCGGGGCACCCTCGCCCACCTCAACAGGTGCATCTCTCGTACCAGTCAGTCTCCCATTTGTAGTCCCAAGTCTGCCCTTTTCCGCCTTCGCCGTCTTCAACTTTTTGAGGATAGAATGCCGCGAGCTTGTTTCGGTGAGAAAGACTGCGACTTCAAAATCATCTGTGAAGCCACACGTCCGTAGTTAGCGGCTAGAACCTGCATGTCTGATCTCGTTTCCCGTAGAAAAAGTCGCCTGCATACCCTCAACAACAACGTCCTTCCACCCCTTTCTTTTCCCGCCCTTGCCTGACTTCGCCTTTGCGTTTTCCTCCCTCAGCTTTGGCAGCACCAGTGGGCGAACTGCTTCTATAACTCGCGGTAAGACTGGGTCGCGTGAATTGAGAAGCCAACGATATGCGTCTGCGGGATTGTCGAGGTAGATGCGGCATTCGAGGACAGAGTATTGGGTTATGCGGAGGTAGCGGCGGATAGGTGGCATTTTGTCAGATGTAGACTGGATATGCCATACATACCCATATCCAAAGCTTGGGCACGTCAAATCAGTTCGCGAGTTGCGAAGTACCTTAGCGTCCAATATGTTATATCATTGTTACGGCGGTAGGAAAATGTCGAGAACTGATCGTCTCAACTGCGCCAAGGCGGATGTCTCGCGCGACATCTTTGGTCTGCCTCAACGCAAGCATCGTCACCAACGCAGGTCCAATTCACTGTCAACCATTACGGTCTGGCTTTTTGTAAAACACATCATACAACAGCCTGTCCCCGCCTCAGCACGCCATAGTATATCATGCTCGAGCCCCGAGCGCACCGAGCAATGACCGCTCTCCGCAACTTCTCCGCCCTTCCATATCTCCATCACATCTCAGGATTCCCGTCATTACGAACCTCTTTACCCATCTGCGCATCAAATACCGCTCGGGGATTCAGCACAGGTCCTCGTGGGTCGTTGGTACGGAGTACATACACCGGCTCCTTACGAGGAGCACGGAGACCCATATCTTGGCTACTGGGAAAGCTTGAGAAGAGGCCGGGACTCGCGATGGTCAGACGTGAAGAGCCGGAGCTTTCGAGAGGGATGAAAGTTAGGAGTAGTGTGAAGAAGCTGTGCGACGGGTGCAAGGTACGTTGTTTGTATATGCCGTTTGAGGGCTGGAGAATATTGAGCTGATGGTACGTTTTTTCTTATAGAGTGTCAGACGGAAAGGGTATGTCTATATAATATGCTCGAAGAATCCCAAGCACAAGCAACGGCAGGGGTAGAAAGAGGTGGAGAGAAATGAGATCTCGGAGATGGCAAGAGGAAGAGGGCAGAAGGCGTTGTGCCAGCATTGTTCCTTCTGAGGCACCAACACCAATTGCTTGAAGGGGATGAGCCAGCGCCGCGTCTCAAGGGATTTCAGGCCAAGGGTCTACGTACTGTCTCATGCAAACACAGTGCCTCCGAAGCATATGGCGTGGGTGTGGTACACGAAGAAGGCTTTGTTCAGCTTGCTCCACGACATCGAAATTGATCTTGTCGGCTGTCCCAGACCGTACGCAGACCAAAGTCGACTTCCTCGCTATCGAAAACACGGCATCTACTTTCCCCCTTCACCATCCGGGGGTCTATTGTACCAATTCCTGATATGCTTCCACCCAAACAATCCCCCTCCAGCTTCCCCCCACACTCTCGTATCAGGCCCCATGCCAGCCTCCTGCTTGACCATTGCCTGCTTCATTCTCTCCGTCTCTTGTTTCTTCTCCGCTTCTCGTCTCTTCTCCTTTATCAGCTCCTTCCTCTGCTCCAGCTCTGCAACCTCATTCTTCGCCTCCACACTCTTCACGTTATTCACCTTACCCTTCAATGCCTCAATCACCCCCCTTCCGTCATCGCTCCTTCCATCCCTAATCCTCTTCTCCTCGATCGCCTTCCTCTCCACCTCCTCCCTCTGGAAATCCCTCACCTTTCCCAACTTCTCCCTCCACTGCCTATCCTCCTGATCTCTCGCCTCCAACTCCCGAATCCAAGCGTCTTTCTTCTCCTGCGCCTTCTTCTGTTTCACCAGATCCGTAAACTCTTTCCGTTTCAGACGGTCCGCGTTGTAGTAGAATGAGCCGCCGATCATGGCGACTAGGGTGAAGGATTGCGCATACAGACGGTAGCGGAAGAATTGGTTCGTGCGGGCGCCATTACCTTGACGGATGGAGCGTCCAGCATTGTAGAGGGCCCAGCAGGTTACGGCGACGCCAAACGGGACGAGAGGTTCTTCTTTGAGGCGGCGGGTGAATTTCTGCCAGCGATTCTCTTCGAAGAAGTCTCTAGAGACGGGTCAGATGAGGATAGCTTGCGGAACATCGATAGGTACACTCACGTGTCGCTATCGAAAGAGGAGGGGAGAGGTGCGTCGGACATCTGGAGATTGAACGGTCGGAAGTCAGAAAAAGGCTCCTCGGTAGATATGGAGAGCTCTGGGTGATTGGGTCATGAGGTCATGCAAACGGTATGTCTAGGTTGTTAACAGCTGCTGTCTTTCCAGTGCAGTGGGAGGCAAGCGGAGACTGGACAGAGAGGGGAGAATATCCGTCCTTGAGCATAAGAAGTAGTACAGGAATTGGAGAGTGAACGTTGTTTATTCGAGATCTTTGCCTGAGGTTCTCTGCTCAATAAGCCTCAATTTACCTATGTTGTAGATCAATTGAATCGGCAGCGGAAAAGTTCCGCCCGCTGAAGTGAATTGGGAAAGTATAACCTTTTGACCGACTTTGAAATTGTGAATCATTTATTTCACTGCTCACTCTTCCCTCTCCAGTCTTCTCTCAAGCTCTGAGTGAGGGCTCAAACCATTATGGCTCCCGTGTTGGTGCCAAATGGTGTCCACAACGGTATGCCACTGACCGAGTACTCCGCCAATCCCACCTCAGAAAAGACCGCTGCTTCTTCTTCAGTACCTGACGCCTTCCTGCTCCCTGACGGCCACCCAGACGTACGCAAACACGTTCTGCTGGATTGTTCGTTCTGCTAACTCAAGAGAAAATAGTATCTCCGCCTGATTCTCACTTCCCGAGTATATGAGGTTGTCAAAGAAACTCCACTCACGCCAGCGATCAACATCAGCAATCGGCTAGAATGCAAAGTCCTCTTGAAGAGGGAAGACCTCCAGCCGGTCTTCAGCTTCAAACTGCGAGGAGCATACAACAAAATGGCTCATCTCAATTTGGAAGAGCGGTGGAAGGGAGTGGTCGCTTGCTCGGCTGGTAAGCTGCGCAACGGTCTCCAGCTCTGAGCTGAGAGAGTATAGGGAACCATGCTCAAGGAGTCGCCTATTCTGCACGACACCTGAAAATACCTGCCACCGTCGTCATGCCTTTGGGTACGCCCCCAATTAAACATTTAAATGTCTCTCGGCTTGGCGGCTCTGTTGTACTCCATGGCGATGATTTCGACGCGGCGAAAAGTGAGGCACACCGGCTGGAGAAGCTGCACGGCCTCACTAATATTGCACCTTTCGATGATCCTTACGTCATTGCAGGGCAAGGCACGGTGGGCATGGAGCTGCTACGGCAAACCAATCTGCAAGAATTAGAGGCGATCTTCTGTTGCGTGGGTGGAGGTGGGCTGGTAGCAGGCCTGGGGGTATACGTCAAACGCATCGCTCCGCATGTCAAAATCATTGGTGTGGAAGCTTACGATGCAAATGCGATGGTGCAGTCGCTCAAGAAGAAGGAAAGAGTGGTCTTGAAAGAAGTCGGCTTGTTCGCAGATGGTGCCGCAGTGAAAATTGTTGGCGAGGAGACATTCCGGCTCTGTCTGGAGGTCGTGGACGACGTCATCGAAGTCTCAACAGATGAAACATGTGCAGCCATCAAAGATGTATTCGAGGATACAAGATCTATCGTGGAGCCCGCTGGCGCCCTAGCTTTGGCCGGCTTGAAGAAGTATGTGGCGCGGAATCCATCTACTAATCCCAAAAGACAATTGGTTGCAATGGCTTCGGGTGCAAATATGAACTTTGATCGATTACGGTTCGTTGCGGAGCGTGCCGCTTTGGGTGAACAGAAAGAAGCTTTGCTTGGTGTCAAGATACCTGAGAAACCTGGAGCTTTCGCTGAGCTTGTCAAAGCTGTGCTTCAGTATTCCGTGACAGAGTTTAGCTACCGGTATGCCAACGAGACTTCCGCCAGTGTCCTCATGGGCATTTCCATCAATGCGTCCACACGATCAACGGAACTTCCAGACTTGATCCAACGTCTAGGTCGGGATGGTATGGATGCGGTGGATCTCAGTGGCGACGAACTTGCCAAGTCGCACTTGCGGTACCTCGTTGGTGGTCGCAGTGGTGTTCAAAACGAATGCTTGTACATGTTTGATTTCCCGGAACGACCGGGAGCTTTGATCAAGTTCTTAACTACCTTGCGGCTGGATCAAAACATATCTCTCTTCCATTACCGAAACCATGGAGGTGATATCGCCAAGGTGTTGGCCGGTATCCAATGCCCCGTGGCCGAGAAGCAGGAGTTGGAGGGGTTTCTATTGAAGCTGGGCTATCCTTTCTCCGAATGTACAGACTCGCCTATGTACCGGATGTTTCTCAGGGAGTGAATTGGGAGCCGTTCCGGCTTCAAGGAAGTAGAAGCCTCGGTATCTAGAGAGCTCACATAAAGGAAGTGACATATACCGGCAAATGACTGGACCATGATAGTCGACAGCAGCTTCAGACATCTTGTTTCCAACGGCCAGATTTCTTGGATATTGTCTTGCCACCTATCAGGAACCCCGGCCGGCTGTTGCATCTGGATAGCAACCATTTCTAGTCAGGTGTCTGGAAGGCTTTGAAATGCACAAATATAGCAGGGTGTTCTCTAGGATCTGGATTAAATCTAGCATCTCTCACATGGATCTCTTCAGCCCCAAGTCGCCTCTTTTACCCTGCTATGAGACGACACCTGTTATGACTGAGCACCCCT
Organism: Platismatia glauca; assembly: GCA_963556305.1. NCBI lineage: Eukaryota > Fungi > Ascomycota > Lecanoromycetes > Lecanorales > Parmeliaceae > Platismatia > Platismatia glauca. Next base: position 2,073,158 of record OY745763.1, on the reverse strand, counting down.
CTAGTCAGCAAGGCACCAAGGCGTGACTGCTTTCGTTAATCCTTTTTCGTAATGAAGCAGGCGATCAGGCTATGGCAATGCCCTGAGGCCGGCAGCAGTTATCATTCAATCCCTATTCGCTGCTTATAGACCGAATGCTTAGAGGGATGGACAATAGACGTCAAAGATAAGGCGTTCACTAAATGCACAAGGAATGCAGCATATGCAGAGGTCAAGGGCAATCATTGCCGCTGCGTTCATCGTGTTGAGTCTCCTTTTCGTGCTCGACCGATGATGCATACCTTGCTTTTCTCACCGCGTCGTCGTGATGAGCAACCGACACGCTGTCGGTCACCTGCAACCGGCACATTACACCTGTCACAGATCACAAGTCGGTGCTTTGATACAGCAGCAATGTGGACGAGCATGTTCTAGACGAGCATGCTCCTGTCGAGTACTGCACGTCAACTCTCACTACTATCGATTGCTACGCGTTACCAGTTTGTCTGGTACAGCTGCGTTGTCCTGTCGATCATTACCTTCTTCTTCGTCTTCTTCTTCTTCTCCTTCTCCTTCTCCTTCTTCCACATCCCGGCACTGAGACTCTCTATCGCTTTATTCCTCTTCCCCTACGTGCGGCTTCTGGTAAACCTCATAGGTTTCTGCTTATAAAACCCAGTCATTATTTCAGATCTTCCAAGTCTGACACCAAAAGATGTCACCGTTATCCTACCAACAGTGGAACCAGACAGCAATGATTTTAGGGAATGTATTGAGTCTAGTCTTGACAACGGACCAGCCAAGATCATTGTTGTCACTGCTGGGAAGGATACGTGCACCAAGGCGGTCAAAAGCAGCATCATGTATGCGAACATCATGCTCATACACCGTGCCATCCAGAACACACAAAGACAGATTCGTGAAGCTTTACCGCAGGTACGAAGAGGCGGGGAGTGTCCGAGCGCGGAATTTGTCACAAAGCAGTGCACGTTCTGAGACGAAGTGTTCCAAAGGCATCAAAGCCCCCTCTCTCCTCCCTCTACCCCCACCATCTCCGAAGCCAGTACCACACGGGGGACTTGACGCTAACCAGCAACGGCTTCCGAGGTAGAGACTCTCACCACGGTCTTTTGCGACGACCATGCCTTCCTTCCATTCTTGCTCCTTTCGAGGATCTGAATATTGGCTGTACAAGGAAGCGAGTGCGCCGGAACACCTATCCCTTTCTCACTTGCTCGCATCTGCAACAGCTACTAGCGTCTCTTGGGGATGTCTCCATCTAGAAAGACACAATTTCGAAATAGCAGCAACAAACACTATCGACGGAGGCGTCTGTGTTGTTTCTGGACAATCATCCGCTCATCGCAGCGAGATCCGTACCGATCACTCTCTCATTCATGGATCCCTCCACGAATACACTTTCTCCAGTCCTGTTGGACCTCTACCCGCGGACAATGACAACTTTGTCACACGCTGGACGGTCAATCACGGTTGGAAGATCGAGATTGAATACGCAAAAGATGCCAGCATCAAGACAACCCTGGGTCCATTCCCCAAGTTTCCACACCAGCGCGTACGGCCAGGCGCAGACAACACGAGGCACCAATCCCAGAAACCTGATGTCCCGGCGGATCCAGCCAACGCAGCCACGGTGCCTCTTCGCCATCTCCACAAGTCCCATCTCCAACCCCGCCCCGCTCCACGACGGTGCACCACCACACCCAATCTCCACAACGGGACAACCCCCCCATCACCCCCCCACCGCAACAAAGCGCCCCTGGTCCCGCGCCCACACGCCTCCAACCCCATCAAGCGGGCCCCGCAATCCCCAGCCACCAACCCCCCCGACCCGGTCCCCCCGCCGCTCCGCCCCATCTCCGCACCCATCCACCCCGGCACCAAACCCGCCTCTTCCGGTCCTAGGAACACGGCGCGGGGATCCCCGCCCGCTCGACACGCAACAGACGGGAACGCCATCCCGACCAGCGATGGAGGAGAAACGGGGGGTCCCAGAGCAGTCGACACGGGAACGAAACCCCGGACAGCAGCGGGACAGCGGGGCCGGCGGGCACGCGGTGGGACGAACGCCGTCGGGGACGCAGCGCCCGATGTGCCCACGGCGGCGCGAGAACGAGAGCGCAGTCGCCAGCGGCGGCGCGAGAGCAAGAGGCGCCGGAGGGTACCGATGGGCCGAGCGGCGACGGGCTGGATCCGATAACGGCGGGGGCTGTAGCCCCCGGCGAAAAGCGCCCGACGACGGTTCGGGACGTGGTCGCTGGACATGTGCGCACAAGGGGGGTCAAAGGTCAAGGACCCCCCGGGAACAGGTGACGGTGGACGAGGGGTTCCGAACGGACAAAAAGCCGCACGGGGATGATAATCTTCTTAATGTATGATACCCGATACACATGCCATGCAATATAAATGTTTAAAAAAAAAAAAAAAACGATTCCCCCGTCCCCCCCCAAATCACGTATCGACCACGGACCAGAACCCCTCCATTTCAGGCAGCGGGTCGAACGACCCCGGGATCTTGATGCCGAGCAGCCACGTGTCCACCGGCGCCATGATCCGGCTCGCGTGGCCAAAATCCCGCGGGTCGAGCAGGACGCCGCGGCCGTACGCCTTGCCGCGGTCCTCGGCGTCCCCCTCGGCGTCGCTGTCCACGGAGCTCGCCGTCGTCGGCGACGCGAGGCGGCTGGATCCCGTCGTCTCGCGGTCGCCCGAGTCGGCGGTCGTGGCGGGGCTCGAGGCGGGCGTCGACATGGCCTGCCAGTGCTCGTAGAGTAGCTCGGTGGCTTTGAGGAAGAGCCGCCAGCTCTGGGCCAGCTTGGACTTGGACCGGTCGGACTGGAGCTCCGAGTTGGCGCGCTCCCGCAGGACCCGCCGCAGGATCTTGCCGGCGGGGTTCTTGGGGATCGAGTCGACGAATACGACGCCTCCGTCCAGGCTCTTGTATCGCGCCAGGTAGTTGGACATGTGGTTCTTGATGTCGGCCAGGTCGACGTCGCTACCGGGCACTTTGACGACGTAGGCGCGAGGGGTCTCGGTGGTGTCGTCGTTGGGGTGGAGGATGCCGATGACCGCGGCGTCCAAGATGTCGGGGTGCAGCATGAGGACTGCTTGTAGTTCGGCGGGTGAAACCTGCCAGCCACGGACCTTGATCATCTCCTGTTGCGGTACCGTCAGCGGCGATCAAATAGAGTATGCATCGACAGGATAGAGACCAAATCTGACGGATTGCCCAACCTTTAACCGGTCAACGATGTAATATTTGCCTCCGTCTCTGTATCCGATATCACCGGTTTTTAGCCAGCCTTCAGTGTCTACCGTGGCCCTGCTGGCTTCGGGGTTCCCGAGATAGCCTTGCATGACCAGTGGTCCTCTGACGTAGATCTCAGCTTGCTCTTCGTCTCGATCGACGATGCTACCATTTTGGGCAACGAGTCTGGGGACTCCGTCAGCCATTTGTAGAGAGATAGAATGGACGGTCCTCACTTGGCTTCCATTCCAGGCAACAGTTTGCCAACACTGCCGGTATGGTCTGTGTCAGGCCAGAGGAAAGTAGTCATCCATCCAGACTCCGTCATTCCCCAAACCTGCACGACCCTCGCAGCGGGTGCTAAGAGACGAAAGAAAGCATCTTGAGCCCTCTCGTCCAATGGAGAGCCGGCACACCAGACCAGGCGGAGGGAGGCTAGCAGTTCCCTTGTCGTTGCTTCGCCTTTCATGAGTGAATTCAATATCACTGGCACCAAAGGCGTCTCGGTAATCTCATACTGGTGAACTATTGACAAGTACCTCTGTTGCTCGAAACGGCGCATTATGTAGGTCGGTATACCTTCTCGAATGGGCGCGATGTGTGCAAGCGGAAAGGCGAAGGCGTGAAATTCTGGCAGACTGATTAAACGAGATACCTGTCGAATGAGTTTTAATATCGAGAAAAGTTGTTCGAGGGCTAACAAGGTAAACCCACCTTGTAGGGTTTTTCTTTGCTATCTTCTAGCATAATGCTCTGCGTCACGAAGCTGTGGTGAGAGATCATGGCCGCTTTCGGTAGTCCAGTGGTTCCACTGGTAGAAAGCAAAGCAGCGGTCGTATTTTTCGCTTCTTCCTCGCTCGAAAAGCGCACCCAATCGCGCTCGCCATGGATCAAGAGCTCTCGGATCGAGTTGCAATAATATAATCCTGTGGCAAAGTGAGAGTGAGTTTCTAGTGCAAACACGTTGGAAGCTGGCACGCCACACTCTCCCACTTGGACTAATACGGGGAGGAGTTCGTATTCTGTAACAACAAATCGAGCTCTGGTGCTCTGCAGGTGGTGCCTAAGCTCTGACTGTGTGTATCCAGGATTTGAGCCTGTGAACCGCCCTCCTGCGCCGATGATGCCAAGGAAAAGCATGGTGTACATTATCTAAGATTGTCAGCTTTACTCGGGTGCTTTTCAGAACTCAGCCGATGAATTCAATGCTGCCCAAGGATGGAAGGATATTTCTCGCCCTTACATCATTGAAAGCGTGCACGCACACGCAGTCTCCTGACTTCAAGCCTACCGCCTTCCATCCGGCAATGAATTTCCTGACATAAGTCCGCGCTTCGTTTGCTGAGATGGATCTTTCCCGATTCTCAGGATCAATGTATATTTTTGTATCTTGATCGTAGTCACCATTTCCGAAGATCCACGAGACCAAGTCCATCTTGGAGCCTTTCTCGACCGAGTCGTCGAGAATCCAGGTAATCGAGTTCTTACGGCGCTTGAATATTTTGCGAATTGTGGTGACTACAAATGGGTTGGAACAGAAGGCATATTTATTCCTGCAGGACATAGGGTCGTCCGACTAAATACAAAGTCAAGGGCGACCGAAGCCACCCCGGCGCAGCCAATGAAGTGGATGGCATTGCTTGGAGTGCCATGTAAATGTCGATTTCGGCGTGCTTCGGTTGTGCTTTCCTCAACAAGTCCGAAGGAAGGCGCGGCCAATGATAGATGACATGTGATATATCTCCGAGCAGGGACGAATACGCGAGTGGTGCAGCCCAGTGTCACGCTGCTCGCCGGCCGCCCGCACGAAAACGGCAGGAAGTGTTGGGAGTGGATGTATTTGGAATTGGAAGGACTGATAATGGAGTCGTTTTTGAATGAGGGTGTGCGGATGGGGTCGAACTGGTTGTGATCAGCTCGATCGAAGGTAAAGCATCTGTCGCGTGGCCTCCATGTCGAAGTGTCCCCCCTCATGCGTCTTGACGCCATCTCGCAGTGCGTGCTGCATTGCAGAGTGTCCGGTTCAAGCCAAGGGGATGGTGGAGGATGCTACGGTTATTGTGGTTTGCGCCTCCCCCTCGGCCGGGAAGGGCAGCTTCAACCTGCCTCCCGAGCCTCCCTGCCAGCGGCCCACGTCCGCGCCAAGAAGCATTCCGGGCGGTTAGAACTTAGGGAAGGTTCATCAATCATCATGTGGCCAGTTGATGTTCATACGCCGATTGACCGACGTGATCAAGAGGACATTGGCTGTATAGGGGGGGGGTCCGCGATGGACGATATTGGCTACGCGGATCGCGACGAATGGAGGATAGCTTGGGGGGCGTAGAGGGTGTAGGAGTCAGGACTTCAGGGTGGATGATGAGCATGATGACGCGATGGTGCTATTTGGAGGTGAAGAGCGCTAGGCTTGGCGATGAGATTGCATACATCATGCAGGGAATACTCCGGAGGTGTCACGGACTTGCAGCGCATTGGCTGCGCCCTGCATCCCACCACCCCCAATTCACCCGCCCCAAATCAATTCCAAATTCTTGGGAATCCTACACGCAGTCCTCATCGAGACAATCCTACCTTGCGCAATACTAAGTATTTCGTAGGGGCGATAGCAAAGAGAAGAAAAGAACATGGGACCGACAGGCAGGCGAGCTAAGCTGTGCGATGCCGGTCTGCTGCTACTGCACCTACTGCACGCAAACACCCGTACCTGCGCCGCCCCTGCTCGCATTGACATCGCCTGCTCTCGTGGGGAAAAGGTAAAAAAGGTAAAATGCTGTGACCGAGCGACTTACCCCATTACTTGATAGCTATGTCAAATATCGGCGACACCCCTAACCTTCATCACTAATACCCTCCGATCTGCTATCGCCAGCCGTCCCATCATCCTCACCGCTATCAGCGCCATCGTCCATAGGAATCATCTCCCTCCGTGCCAGCTGTAATTCCCTGTCCCCTGGTCCAACCAACAGCGCCACTCGATCCTCATCCCAACCCCTGCTCCTCACTTTCTCCACGACTGCGTCTTTGATGGTATCGCTCCAATGTCGATATTCCAAAAGGTTGTCGTCTTCCAGCTCGAACAATTCCACCCCCATTCCCCCAAACAGCTCACTTAAAGGATAGCTGCCCGCAAATTCCCAGTCGATGACTGCGCGAATGTGACCCTTCTGGACCATGATATTCCGGCCGCAAAAATCGCCGTGAACAAGAGCGAAAGGCTCTTGGGGAAGGAAAGAGGATTCCTCGGAGAACAATTTATTCCGGGCCGTTCGCAAGGATTCGATGAACTCTTCTCTTGACGTGCTTTCAAAGAGGTCCTCATCTAGGTCTTCGGCAGAGGCATTGGTGTAGTAATAAATCTCTTTGTCATAGCAGGCAACAACATAGGCATGTGTGGAAGGATAAGGCCCAATGTCGTAACAGGCTGGGGAATGGAACTTGTCCTGAGCGAGTTTTCAGCATACGGAATCATCATTCGCTGTCTGGGGATTAATCCTTGATATCAATATTGACTCACTCTTCCTTTAGAAAGTTTGAGGCCTTCGACGGTGGGCCCTAGTCTATGCTCCAAAGTTAAACCGCCAATACCGCCGAGGTCGATCTCGCTCAATTCGACAATGATTTCTGCCACTTCGTTGGCGACGCTTGCTTTTTCTAATTCCGTCAAGCCAAACCAGATGGAATCTAGAGGCTGACCGTCAATAAACTCCAGAGCGATATAAGGGCTGTCCGATCCTGATTGCTTGATGTTGTAGGCGTACACTTTGGGGACTGGTATTGACGGGTGGTGTTTGGCAATGTAAGTGAGGATGGCTATTTCGTTCTCGATTTGACATCTCGAAGCTGTCTCTTTGGGCTCGCGAATGATGATCTTGCGACATAGAAGAGTCTCGGTGCTGTCCGATATCTGGTACGAGCATTAGTCAAAGCTAAAAAGAACATTTAGACTACTCACGTGGTACTTGGCCGTATAGGCCACAAGCCATACGTAGTTGTAGCCTCCTTCGGCGAGCAGCTGTACTTCCCATGCCTTGATCTCAAAATTATTTCTTTCTTGGTTTGGGAGTGTATGCTGGTGCTCCATTAAGACACTCTCCACAACTTTTAACCTTTCCTGTAGAGCCCTGTTTGTAGTACCATACTTTAGGGTGATAGGTGCAGTACTCCATGTATTTTTTGCAATATCCGACATTCTTGCAGACCTGGCAATGGTGAGTAGTCGCATTTGGAAAGATATGAGAGTATATCGCTGACTAATGAGACACGCATCGAAGCAAGGGACCTACCTACGTACATGTACTCGACACCGATATATACGACCTCTCGTCGCAGACCAAGCCGTCCATGATGAACGGAAAGGGTAAGTACCCAAAGAGATCTGTAACTCTAGCTGCCAACAGCCAGAAAGACAAAGACAACGATGATTGGAGATTCCGCAATTGACCAAAAAAGAGCATAGGGCAAATTTTACACAGAATGAAGCACAAGAGGCCAAAGAGTTTTCTGAATTCGAAGGAGCAAGGAAATCCCACGTAACAAAGAAAGAACGACAAGCGTACGCCTATTGAACGGTCGAGAAGAAACCGGATTGAACCTTCAAGCAGCTTGGAATTTGGAATGAGAGACTGTGACGGAGCAGACAAACAGAAGCGTTCAGATGAATGACTGCCCGACTACTTACCCAGCGAAATTGAGACGACCTGGGCTTTGTGGGACCAAGAACACTTTCGGAAATCTGGCCCTATCCCACCTTTATCATTTCAAATGCCTTCCTTGCCACAATCTGGAGCCGCCCAAGAGTACAGAGGTTGGCCTCCGTGCAGGGTTGCAACTTCTTTCAAGGGCCGACAAAGCGTGGTCCATGGCCCGTGGCCATTGCGAACTAGGTATCAGCGGTCAGGATGCTGGGAATCTGCTGCGAACGATCAGACCTCCTGGCTTGGCCGGTATCGCAAACCAGGATGGAGAAAAAAAAAAGCTTTCAATGCGCGTTTGGTGGCGCTGCAGGCGCCCGGACGCCAAGCAAAGCGGCGTCAAAGAGTGATGATTTATCGATCGTGGTAGAGGCTTACGTGGTATTGCTGGAAAGACCAAATCTAGCAACTGTCTCTTTGTCGCTGTCTATGTCGATATTTTAGGGCCGTTCGCCACTCTGACTGCCATTGCTTGAGATGGTGTATCTGGGAAACACAGCGCTAGCATTCATGGTGAGCGCCAAAACTCACGAAGGGAGTAGACTCTATTGAATATATCGTCTCACTCTGACGAAAGCAAGTCGCGACCGATGAGGCCAAATGTGCAGGTCTTCTGAGGCGCCGATAATCACAAAGACATGGAGCGGCCTAGACAACTAGCTGTGTCTAGGTTTACAGCATTCAGAATCATCATCAGTCTCGTTTTCAGGACCGTCGTTAGCTCCATCTTCAGCAAAAGCATCAATAACCATCTCTATCCTCGCCAGACCTCCTCATTACTTACCGCTCCCAACGAGAAATTCTACCCTCTTCTCATTCCATCCTCTCGCTCTTGCTACCTCGGCCGCTAGTCTTTCCATGCGGAGACTTCACGTGCTGCTCTCAGCCTCTGTCGCATCGTCGAATATTTTCAGCATATCCACGCCTCTCCCTTCCAAATTTCGCTCAGCGGGTAGCTACCTGCAAATATCCAGTCTAAGATCGCCGCAGTCTTCTTCTCTGGCATCATGATGTTGCGGCCGTTCATATCATTGTGGACAAATGTGTATGGTTGCTCTGGGAGAAATTAGGACGAGGATGAGGCCAGCCTGTTGCGAGTTTCTTTCAAAGATTTGATCACTTCGTCTCTTGGAACAAGGTCAAACAAGCCCTCATTGACATCACTGTCATTAGCGTGGGTATAATAGTATAATTCCTTCTCGTAACAGTCAAGAGCGTGACCGTGCGTTGAATCGTAAGGTCCGACGTCGTAACAGTCTGGCGAGTGGAGCTTGTCCTGCGAGCAGCCTGTCAGTCAAGTCCCATTAATGCCACTTTGAGACGAGGTACTCGAGCCTGGAACAACTTCATACCTTCCACAGTCGGTCCAATTTCTTGTGTCAGGGTCAGGCCGCCAATGCGATCGAACGTAAATTCGCTGATTTCCAGTATGATTCCGCCAACCTCTTGGGCAGCTGCCAATTTCTCTTCGTCCGTGAATGGAATCCATACCGAAGGGAGAGACTGCCCATCGAGATACTTCATAATAATGACATGCTCCTTGCCGGTCTTCCCTATGTTGTACGTATAGACTTTAGACCTAGGATGGATGGATGGATATTATTTGGCGATGAAGGTCGGTTGGGTAACTTCGTTTTCGATCTGCCACGGCAAATAGGCATCGTCATTTGGCTCGCGGAGTACAGCCTGTACAACAAGGCTGCGCCGTCTTGTTTAAAAGGCTTTTGAAGGAAATTAAGCCAACCATACGTAGTCGTAGCCGCTTTCCGCGAGGAAGTCTATATTGATCTCTTTTATAGCGGCGTCATCCCTATTTATGATGTGGTGTCCCTCTATTGCAGGCAGCACATTTTTGAGGCGCCCTGTAGCGCCTTATCTGTAGACCAACGCTTTCTTGTGGTTGGGATATCGCTCTTAGTATTTGCCAAAAATCCGACATGTTTGCAGACCACTGGATGTTTCTCACAGTCAGTAAGTCCTCCAAGGCCATGCGGAAAAATACGACAATTGTTAAGAGTTGTGATGAAGTAGACGTCTATAATCAAAAAAGTCCCTACTGCAAACAGTGATAATACAAGAAAGTAAAGAGGACAACGACTGAATCTGGCTGAGACAATCTCTAGATGACTGTGATAGGACTGATCTGCAAGTAACAGACATGGCCTTTCAACAAAACAACAAAAGAAAAAACTGATTTAGACGGTTTCCAAATGACGAGACTGAATAGGATCGATCTGCGAGCAACAGACAAAATCTGTCTATGAGAAACAAAGGAGTCAAACTCGAATGACCACGAATCAATGATTTCGGAGACCAATGGGTCTTTCGCATGCGCAAGGGAGACGAGTTGAAGCAATTCTGAAGTATTGTTTGGTACCTACCGAGTATTCAGAGCCTTCTTTCAGATCGACTTCCCGAGCGAATGGTACTGATAAACACAGTCTATTCTTCATTTGCTCAGTCTGTAAAGCAGGAACTGGCTGCGTACGTCCAGCATATCTCGAGAGTCGGAGGCCATCCGACATCACTGGCTGAAAGAGAACTACCGCTCTAGGATAAACATATCTCCGAATTGCTTGGCACTTGAATACCAGACGGCCAGAGCAATGTCAACTAAAGTAACATCTGTAAGCACGCAATGGTTTTCGAGCTCCATGTCTGGGGCCCAGCCTTCTCTCTACCATCAATAGATCCGCAATGCTTGGCCACCATTGCATACCTGACCCAGACGCTGCCTCGAGATCAATGGGTCCTCGTTGCAAGTTCTGATATCGCTTTGAGTCCCACTAGTCCGTGAGCCACCAACACGCTGCGACCTCTGTCTCGCTTTGGGTACGAACGTGTGCTGACTCGGGTGACAGATGAGCTGCCGGTCCTTCGGGATGGCTCGACGGCCGTTGGCTGCTTCGAGAACATTGTGGATTATCTACGCAACAGGTCTGGTGGACAATGGGATCTAGACCGGCGGTTGTCCAACCCAAAAGACGGAGCAGACATCACCGCGTACTTCATTTACTTTCTCACAATTCAGGGATTCACAGCTAATTGTCTGGCCTTCTAGCTTCTCTTCCTTCATTACCTCCCAAGCCCACCCTCTCATAGATCTCTCCCTCTACGTCGCCAGCGAAAATTACACCAAGACCCGTACCGCCTTCTCCTCGATCCTCCAATGGCCGACCCAATACTTTATCCCACCTCAGCGACGGACCCTCGCTAAAGCGCGAACGGAGCATCTGGGTCTCTCGTCTCTAGACCTGGACACTCTAGACAAGGAACGAAGAAGCAGCAGAAAAGCTGTGGATCTCATACCGCAGTCATTAAGGACGTCTCGGCCAACAGTGACGGGTTTGATGAGAGAAAAGCAGTCGAGTGCCAGATTTAAGCTGGACGCACTGGTAGATGCGGCGTTGAAGCCCTTGCAGCAATTGTTGGGAAAGAAGAAATGGATGTTGAGCGACGAAAGAGCATCGAGTCTGGATTGTCTGGCGCTAGGGTATCTGTCGTTGGCACTGATACCGGAAGTGCCACAGGCGTGGCTAGCGGAGGGATTGCGAGCGAGGTATCCTGACTTGCGCAGATACGTGGAGGCGGGTGTCAAGGAGCTCTTTGGCGGAAAAGCGACGGTGGAGGATGCGTTCCCGAGCTCGACAGAAGAGCAGTCCGCCATGAACCAAGGGCAAAGCGGGACTGCCCTGCCTTGGAGAGCTCCCAAACAAAACATCAGCTCCGCAGGCGCAAGCATCCTCAACAGCACACTCGATTCCGTGCCCTTCTACAAACGCACCATCGTCACCGCCTCACCGACCCAGCCACTACATTCAACAGACGCACCGCCACACTCGCTCACATCCGCACTCCTACCACCCTTGCTAGCAAGCGCAGGGGCCGTCGCAGCAATAGCCAGCTACCTCCTCTACTCCAGCCTCAGCACGCAAGAACCGGAGAAACGCAGGCTGTCAGACATGGGCGAAGCGGGTGCGATGTTTGCGGGATTGGATTTCGGGGAGCGGAAGAAGGAAGTGAGGGTTCCGCCGACGGAGGGGAGGGTGCCTGTTGGGGTGGAAGTCGACGTCGAGGGTCCGGGGGAGACGAGTCGTTCATGAGTAGAGCCGTGTTTTATTGAAATGCTTTTTTTCCGAATTCAACTCTCGGGGATGCCACACCTTACAAACGGGCACAGACGGGTTCCCAGCCTCGATCATTGACTCCGGAAATGACAGGCAACTGAAGCAGCGTCTTTGCCTCGAAGATAGCAAAGATGTATCCGCTCATCAGCGCTTTTCAGAGACCCTAATACGAGAGGCATACCCAGCCGCCTAAGTCATGAGCAGCCGTGTCTTTTCTCGGCAGAAGAACCTCAATCAATCATGCAAATCTCCCGTTTCAACGGGGGATCAGAACGATCCTCGACGGCCGTCGGCTCCATGCAATATAGTTACACGTGAACAACAAGCCTCTGATGTCTTCGTTCCAAGAACCACGACCTCCTTTGCCCGAGCTCTCCTCCCATGCTCGGAGCGTGGAAGCGGGATGCGCTGTGATGCGTATGTACAAGAGCCATTGCCGAAAACGGTATATACGTGAACCCTTCCGGACATCTTTCAAGCCCACTTGCCCAGAAGAGCCATCAGACCTACCCACACGTCAGTGAGCGTCTCCGCCGATTGCCAAAATACCCTCGGGTGTCGGGTACTCACCGGCGCCCAAGCACATCATCCCAAACGCGGCCATCACGACCCTCAGCCTCGCCCTCCTCATCACGCTGCTGAACATGAACTCGTGCGCCATCAACTCCACCAACCCGGTATAGATCAGTATGCCCGCGCTTATGCTGTCGAACACGCCCTCCACAATGAGTCCCGTCTGCGATCCCGGAGAATAGGTGCCCCGGACCCCCAAGCCCACGGCCATCGAAACCGGCGTTGATAGACCGTACATCAGCGCGAACAGGTATGGTGTCCATCGTTTCGATTTCGGCCAGGGCGTCGCTGCTAGTCGGGAACCGAGACCGAGGCCTTCGAACGTTTGGTGGAATACCAGGACTATATAGAGGGTGTCGAATTCTTCTCCTGCGACAGCGAGGGTGAGGCCGACGAATATGGAGTGGAATATCACGCCGAACTCGAGGATGAATATGGCTGTCATTTGCGCCGCGTAGTCCTCTACTTCGTGCGGAGGTTTGCGCGGTTCGGTATGGGTGGTTGGTTCTTGGGAGGTAGGTTTGTCTTGGTCATCGTGGTCGATGTGCTCGCGGGTATGGGAGAGGTGGTCTTCGCCTGGTGTGTGTCGTTGGCCGTTTGAGGACGAGCGGGTGGTGCGGATCTGGAGGGCGTGAGCGCCGTGGTCGTCGTGCTCTTCACCATCATGGCTATGTCCGGAGGAGAATGTAGCGAAACGCATTGCCATCAACTCGATGAAAAAGAGCACAAATATTGTCATGAGCACTATGCCTTCGGCCCAGTCGTAGTCTGTTATGGGACCCGTGAGGCAAGGATCGGTAAGGGCATCGCAGGCGGGAGCGAGGAGGTGGATGAATGCCGTGGCTATTATGACACCGGAGCCGAAGTATTTCGCAACGAAGAATGCCCACTCCGGGACCCCTACGCCTCGATGGCGGCCGGCGTAGACGGGGAAGGCGGCCCCTGGAGTCGTCAGTGAGCAAGCGGCAAACGGGCGGGATGACGGCTGCTGAAGATACCTAGCATTGAGCCAACCAGTATCACGAAGATGGCCGAGACGCGCAGATTGATTCGCCCGTTGTAGTCGTTATCTGAGGCGCAAGCGGGCTTCGCAGTCGATGTCGCTGGTGATGAGGACGCGGCCGATTCAAGTGCTCCTCGAGCGACGACATTGGCTACGGCCTGCACACCCTCCATCCTGCCACCCCACAGGCAAGCGCTCAATTATTGGCGATGAATGCCACGACTCAGGCTTCGTCTTGGTGTAGAGGTTGCTTTGTTTCAAGTTGACTCGCGATGACTCCGATGCGAAAAAAGGAACACTTTTTCAGACTTCTTTGCTTGGCCTGTCCCTCCTCGAAAAGTCGACAATGCTAGATAGAACAAGAAGCGACCGCGATGATGATATGTACAGATGCCGGAAAAGAAACGAGAGAACCCACAATACGTAGTACCGTCGGTGGAGAGACGAGAGATGCAAAATGACGACGGCGGGAGCTTGTAGAATTGACTTTTGGATAGAGTTCGCGCGTCGAGGATACACATTTTCAAGTGACCAATGATTGCGTCACAATTATTCTTCCTTTGCTCCCACCACTCCCCTTTCCAAGTCAAATCTAGCACTAGCACATTTCAGAATCGAGAGATCATCATCTGTTCCCATTTGACCCATTTGACCCATTTGGTAGAAAACGACACCTCGGGCATTCATCTCGACCGACCAAATGTCGGCGCGGTCACAATGTTGCGTCTGTGCGTGGATATGAAGCCGGCACCAGCCGGACTTCCCCCTGAATCATCTGAGACTGCTCTTCACCTCGAGCTCATCCCTTCTCAATGGATTGATCAGCACCTGAAGGCACTGCTAACTTTCCATTTTGTAAAGAATGTGATTTACCTGTCGTTTTTTCCTTTTTTTGAACACCTTGTTCAGCTGCACTTGACCTTTCCGAGATTCTCTTCATGACTTTTAACCAAATCATTTGTCAAATTGTTGGATTTTATTAGAACGGCGTTCCCTATATTGTAAATGTTGGGTTTTCTAACGAGTCAGGTGTCTGCTGAATATCCCAGTGCTCTCGTTCTTTGCATCATTTCTAATCGGGTTGATAGAGACCTGTCCCCGAAACTCAAGGACAAACAGTACCACTGATGGTTCACAGTTCTCAGGACCAGTCGCCGTCAACTTCTATGTTCTTTGGCTCTCCTTCGACGGACAAGAGTTCGTTGATGGTCCATGGCTTGTAGATGTATCCTGGAGGGATGTTCGTGTTTTGAAAGGGCTCGTCTGTGAGAAGATGGCGTAGTGCCTTCCCACAATTCTCGTATGCATAGTCCTCTGCATCGTGTTGCCAAAGCCAATCACCATAGCTAGCTTGAATCCCGCTTGGCTTTTCTGCAGCCGCTTTCCAGTTTGTTCTGTGACGAACGTTTTGATTCACAAAGCCCAGTAGCTGGCAGCAGCAAACGCGCTGAAACCTACGATTTCATGTCAGCGTACCCGCACCGATGGTATTGCCTGGCCGTCAACCCATGTACCTGAGCTTGTTATGGACTTTCACGGCCCATGGAATGTTGTTTTTTCCGCCGATCTGTAGGCAAGTAGCCAGAGAGAATGCGTCTTCAACAGCCTGGGTGCCTCCGTTTCCTGAACTAGGCAGAAATGTATGAGCGCTGTCTCCAAGCTGGATGACTCGGCCTTCCGGAGAGGACCATGATGACTGAGGGTCTCTCCACACCAGTTTCCAGTCGATTATGCCACCCTTTGGCGTCGTTTTGATCGCTCTGATCATGATCTCAGGGAAATTGGGAATTTGCGCCGTAAATCTAAGTACATCATCAATCTCGACCGTTTGACACCAGGACTCTGCAGCACTCCTAACGTCCTGCAAGGATGAAGCGTTAATCTCCAATGAGCTACCGAAACGGATTCGGTGGGGTAAGAAACATACCTTGTGTGTTAGATTCCATGTCATCATGTCTTTCGATCTCCATACTGCTAGATGCAGATCGGGACTAGGAGGCACCTCTCAATTAGCGATTTCCTAGAACATCATCGAGGATATTTATTCTCTCCTCCAGGCAGGCTTGATAGCACAAACACCCCGGCCCTCGAAATCCTGGAACAGACAAGTTTCATCCATCAATCTGTCATGCCCTTGCCTGCAGACTCAAGTTCAGGATACCCAGTCGATCTCAGTGCTTTTCCTCAGGGCGATAAATCCTCCAGTACGTATACACAAAGCGACTGTCCCTAGTCGGTACTACAAGTTGAGTCGTAGGATGCTCTTGTTGTCCCCAAGATCTGTCTCTCAATTGGGCTTTATGCTCTGAAGTAAGATTAACATTAGGTCTGTATAGATCAAGCAGATGTTATTCAAAAAGGGATGATCCCCATCCAAGATGCCGAAGAACTCATGAACACCTTCAAAACGGACTATGCAAGCTTTCCTTTCGTGTTGCTACCAGATCTTACTATGAACTCGTTCCGACGGGAAAGGCCTTTTCTGCTATTGGCCGTCCTCACAATCACTTCTCGGAAGCAGTTCAGGTTGCAAGAATCTCTTGGACGGGAGTTTCGAGAAGTCCTTAGGTATGAACAGTTCGAAGATGTCCATTCCACTCCAGATCTCGACTTGAGTAGTCAACCTTTTTGGGGGGAGGCACGGATTTTCTTCAGTCGCTGTGCTTTCTAGGCTTGTCTTACTACTCGAGACTGTGTGATGAGAAAAGAATGCTGACCCGAGATAATCATTAGCACCAAGGTAATAGTTGAAGGAGCACAAGATCTAGACCTCCTTCAAGGTTTATTGATCTACCTGGCCTGGTACCATTTTCACTTCAAGCTAAAGGCTGGACAGATCAACATGCTTGTTCAAATAGCTGTCGCTATGACCATTGAGTTAGATCTCGGGAAACCCACACAGGCCATCGCTGAAGCGAAAAGAGCGTTTTTGGGAATACATTATGTATCGTCTTGCCTTAACATGGTAAGCAGAAAGCCTGTTACTATGAAGTACAACGATCAGGTTGGGGAGTGTTGCCGGTCGTTAGCCACAGGAAGTGAGACGCCATCAGATACTCAACTCATCCATTATTCCATTTCGTCGAATTGCAAAGGCTTGCCGAGGACATCGCATTTGTCTTCGAGGATGACTCAATGAACGATGAAAAGCTATTGATTGGATCGGAACGAGCCGATCTGTTGATCAAGGCTTTCAAGCCTCGGTTGCAATGCTTGCGGGATCGATTCCCACATAAGGTGGTCTGTTTAGCATCAAGTTTGCTAGCGTACGACAGTATCAATATTCATCTGCACCAAGTTCCTCTGCGCGTATCTCTGGACAAGAGCCCGTCGACAAATCCAGACCTCGAACTACACAAACATCTTAGCGCCCGAATGAATCTCCTGATAGGCTGCCTCGAGGCTACAAAATCTTTCCTGGACAGATACTCCCAGCTATCTCCATACATAATCGAGCAGCACTCAATGTCAAAGAAAGCTCCGACAGCCCACGCCATCCTCGTCTTAATCAATCTCGCGTTTTTCAAGAATCCAGGTTCCGAAACCTTTCCCTTACAACAAGCATGTAATGTGCCCTATTACTTGGATGCTTTGAGTGCACACGTTGGCAGCATCAGCGTCACGCCGGCGCATGCAGAACATCACGACTCTTTTTACAAATTCAAAGTGGTCACTGAACGAATTAAAGCTTGGTACGAGCGTGCGGTGTCGTTAGAGCCGACTATCCTCGCTGAGATGAAGCCATCCGATTTGAAACACCCGTTTCAGCTGGCGCAGAGAAGGATGAGGAGCTGTTGATGAACTTTGACATTGGGAATTTGGATTTTCTGTCGGTGGAGGGAACAACTTCTGGTAGTGCGCTTGATATCCAGGACCACGACAAGCGAACTGAGGGCTCTGATCCCACGTAGTCGTCAGCATTGATGGACCTCTTTGCATGGACTTCTCACTTCGCATAAGCGATTCATGAGGCGCAAGCCAGCCATCATCGGTAGATAGCAATCCCTGGAAATTTCTCATTTTCCAGGTACTCCAACGTTCCATCAAGCTTTACACGCTCCACCAGTCATGCACATTAAACGAAGAACAAGGGGTATTGACGTTTAGGGTAGTCATTATTGCTAGGGGTGCTGACAATTGTGGAGAGACGGAAAAGTGTCATACTGCACATTCTAAACTGAGCTCACAATGCTTTTCACACATCGACATGGAGCGTGATCTGTAGAGGCACACCGTCTAGATGCATGTTGTTTGGTAGAAAACATGGCCGGTCAACACAGACGCTCTCAACGATCAATAGCGTCATAAGGTACTCATAATTCATAAACCGAGGAAGCCTATTTTTATAGCGCGCTAGTTTGTTGCTACTTTGTAGATGGGCCTACCGTGCTAGACCTGGTTCCCGCAGCTCTGCGCGCCGTCAACACTGGTGACACCACCATAAATGTAAAGGGTCAAGGACTCTGTCATTGATTGCAGCTTCATGATCTCATCATATACCTGTCCCGGAGACCATTTTATCCAAGCCTGCCATCGAAAATGAGATGGTCTACTCCCCACAAAGCTATTACGCCACCCCTATTAGACATGGCGCAGCAGCGATGAATTCTGAACACCAAAATGGTATCCTCAACCGCCGACCTATCGCAAACAGTACCGCACAATCACCTAAGGGGGACGGAAGCAGCAATGGTGTGACAAGGAGTGCAGCATCTCCGGCCGTCAATGGGTCCTCTACACGTCGAAGAGAGGGTCGAGTGGATGGCTTAGGCGTCGAGAACGGACACATGCCTGAAGATGTCGCAACACCCGTCAAGGCTTTCTTAAGCTCTAACATTACACCTCGGTCAGGTGTCAGGAAGGCAAGAGTTGAAAGCGCGTCAACAACGCCTAATGGAACTCCAAGTGGCATCTCCAGCAATTCGAGACCAGGCTCTTCCGTTGGGAGGCGCGAAGAAACTCAAGTAGATTCGCGGGCTGCAAGTGGACTGGGACTAAGGATTTCAGCTTCTGGGCGGAGATCAAGAGCATCAAGTGTGATCAGCGATGGGCCGGTATCCTCGATATCGTCCAGACCGCCTCTGTTGGAGCGAAAAGATCCAGCAACGCGGCCGATTAGCCCAGAGAGCTCGCCAATGTTTGTGTATGCGAATGACGTCAAAGCGAGTATGCCATCAAGGCCTACAGCGGGCAGATCAATGTCGAAAGGGCAATTGCCAGGATCTGGGCAGTCCAAGGAAGGGAACATTACAAACGGAAGGACTTCATCTATGAGCAACAGCCCTATCCTCGACGAGCAAAGGCCCAAGTTCTTCTCCGCCAAAGACCCCTCCAATGATTCAAAACCTCATGCTCGAGTTTCCAACGGCGTCTCCTCCCAAAGGCCACCACTTCAGACCATCTACAGCGCACACACGGCTTCGAGCCCTCCAAGGGCGGCTTCGCCGCTCAAAGAGGAGTTTCTGCCTCGTAAGTCTTCTGTCAACAAGCCTTCGCCTCGACGCCATACTCGATTGGTCTCAAACGGTGGCACTGAGATCAAACCACCCGAAACAGTTTCTGGCGTTACAGATATTGCGCGGAGATCCAGTACCAGTTCACCTAGACAAGCTCGTGTCACTTCACATTCAAGGTCTTCTAGCGTTCAATCAGCTGGGCCGAGTCCGCGTCGACGATCGAGCATAGCCCTCTCGAACACAAGTCCAATAGCAGCTGAACGGACTAGAACCACCTCTATGGTCATATCGAATGGCGCACTACCACACAGTGTGAACCCTCCAGCTGCCACCCAAGAACTCCCTTCACCCGAGCTCCCAGCGCAGCCCCAGAGTCCAACGAGACCGTCGGCTGTTGGCCAGAGCAAGATCGACCAGATGAACGAGCTAGCTGCCAACGCTCGCCGTGAACGAAAGGTCCTCGATCTCGAAATCAGCAACTCATCTCTCTTGGCTATCAACCGCACACTCGAGCGCGAGATGCGCAAGCAGAACGCCGAGCTGCGTCGTTATCGTCGGCTCAGCCGTTCTGGACGACTGTCAGTGGCGCCTAAGTCACGGTCTGCTTCTGGGAAGAAGTCTTTCTTGCCCGAAAGTGCTGAGGACTCAGCTGACGAGACCTCGCCACTACACTCCGAAAATGAGGGAAGCGATGACGAAGGCATCTCTTCCCCTTCCGCCGTCAGCTCGCGCCCTTCTCCCCCCACCTCCCGAGCAGGCCGCACTCGCTTCCAAGACCCCAAACGGCCCGAACTTGACCTCGCCGCCCACCGTGCCCTCCTGCTCGACGGCCAGAAGCTCAACCTGTCCATAAAGCGCTGTCTTGAGCAGGCCGAATCTCTCATAGCCTCCGGCAAAACAGCGCTCGAGTACCAAGCCCGTGCCCCAGCACCTGAAAATTTAGGTGCTCGAGTACTTGCGCCCGACGACACTGAAGATTCACCATTCGGTCAAGGCCAGGGATTATTAAGCCCAAGTCCATGGACCGGCGGCAATCCGTTCGAGCGAACTGTGGGGAGCATAGGAAGTCTCGATGGCGGATTAGAGACGCCTGATTATTCGAAATGGGGGCCTCCCACAGAGGTGCAAACGCCTTTCGCAGAGATTGGCGACCTCATGGCCGAAGACCAGCTCGACGGGACCACAGCAGCGGCCATCTTGGCCACCTCCGAGAAGAACGAGCATCATAGCGTCGACGCATCGGCACCGGCCCTCCCCGACGGAGACGCAAACCCCAACGACCCCCCCAGCGACAGCGACATCTCCCTCGACGGCATAGACGACAGCCCCGACGGCTCATCCCACGGCGACGACGACCCCCACCGGCCGGACTCGCCATCACCGCGCGCGGCCCCGCCCCTGCCCCCGCCCTCGGAGCACGCCGACCCGTCCCGCCCCTCGAGCCCGTCGCGCATCGTCAACGCCATGAGGCCGCCCGACGCCGCGTCCGACGCGGCGGGGAACAGGCCCGGGAACCGGGGCAGCATGCAGAACATCGGGCACTACCTGCAGGCGTTTTCCATCTTCGGCGCAGGGCAGTCGCAGGCTTGAGGGAGAGGGAGGGGGAGGGAGGGAGAGGGAGGGAGGCAGGGAGGGAGGGGAGATGTGCGGATGGGACGGAAAGGCGGACATGGCATACGGCACGGGGGGGGAGGAAACGCATACATGCATGCATGGTGTTCCGGGTGGATTGGCGCGTTGCTGCTTTGTGCTTTGTTTTGGAGATACCCATTTCGATGTCATCTTACGTACGTCCGTAGGCCGTTCTAGCTACCACCAGTAGGCTACTCTTCACTCCGACCGATCAGGTTCCCCTCTCGACTTTCTACCATCCGTCGATAACAACATCATATGAGAGCATTGAGCCCAGGAAAGACGCGTCCCGTGCACGGCTGAACACCAACAGCAGGTATGCACAGGTACGGACGTGGTTTCACGGCGCACGGAGTCGCAACGCGCGGGTCAAAAGCACGGATGAAGCAGAACGTGTCATTCTGGATCTAAATCTGCATACCGACGTAAGCACCTACAAAACCAGACACCGCAGGAACCGTTGCATGAAAGCACGAGTTTGACAATCTAACGTCCCCTTGATACCACCACTTCCACCGTATCAATTTGATCCTCCATGTTTGCATATTCATTCTGAGAAGACGCTGGTGCATGTGTTCTTTTTTTTTAAATCTCCGACTGACCTCCACCCTACTGCGTCTTACCTGCCTCATCATTTCGGCCGTTGTTTGGGCCGTCGTTTTGGTGCGTATCCCGCTTGCTGGTCATAAGATTCATGGCATAGCTATAGCTGATATTTTTATCGGTGTGTCAAATGCGGTCGTTGAGGTGATGCTGTCAAGAATCAACCTCCTTTACGAAGGTGTCCATAATCGTCCCGTGCCACGTGCCGATGCTCTGGTCGATCCCGATTTCAACACGTAGTCCACATCATTGATCGACGGCCTCGGCTCGATGGATTCCCGCTCTGGCGAATACTGTTTGAGTTGTGTTCGAGGCAGATTTGCCTTAGGCACGAAGTCTCTTGGCACAAATTCGCCGGCCTCAAAAACCTTTGGCTTTGGTGCTCGTGGTTTGAGCTCTCGTACTGGTCTTGGAGGTCTGGGCACGAACTCACTCGCCTCATAGACTCTGGGTTGGGGCGCGCTGGGCTTCAGCTGCGGACTTGGCAAGCCAGATGGCACACCATCTGTAGGGTCATAGGCTCCAGATTGGAATTCGTTTGGTTCGAGTTGTGCTGTTGAAAGGGTGGTCCGAGGCACGAATTCCGTAGACTCAAACTTACGGGACTCCGAAAACTGTGATTTTGGGGATACTGCTGCCGTGGGTACTCTGGACTGAATATCTGCAGGGACCACCTCTTTGGCCTTAGGCGCTGGGGATCTTCGAGGACTTGTACGTGATCCTTGACGTCGATGATTTGGAGCATCTTTCGATGCTGGCCCAGGGATAGGAGCGAGACGTCGTGAATTCTCTTGAGGAACATTGCGCGGAGGGCTCGTACGGGCATGCTGCCGAGGCAAGTTGCGGGGAACCTGGCCTGCTGGAGCGGTTTGCATATTGCCTCGGATCCGATGGTTAGAATGACCATTTGGGTTGGGTGGAGGTCGAGGGCTTGGGTTAATATTGACGCGGAAGTCACGCCCAAAAGCGTCTGGGTCAATGACTGTAGGAGAATTGACAGGTTGCGGATGGGGCTGGCCAACAGTTGATGGATTTGGGCTGTGCCTCGCTGCTTTCCCTTTTGATTGAGGTTTAACCAACGATCTCTGAGGGCTCCGCCCGGCAGCCTTCTGCTGAGATTGTTCTTTTGGTGTCGAAGGCCGTGAACTTTGCTGAGCGGGTTTCTGTTGAGCAGAGAGGCGCTTCGGCTGGGGTATGAAGACCACTACTTCTTCATCGCTATCTTCCGGCTCTTGTGCGGCTTGCGGTTTTGACGTCGAATGAGTAGGAGTATGTTTGAAAGGAGAGTTGTCACCAATGGTCTGGACTTCCTGGGCAGGCTGAAGAGGTTCCACACTCTGGGGCAGAGGCTGAGGCAAGGGAGTTTTTGGCGGCGAGCGCATTACAGAATGTTCCGAAACCGATTGGTTGGCTAGATTACCTTGGCTTCTAACACCGTCGAGGTTGAAGCCGTCGACTGATTCGCCTAGGTGCTTCTGGAAATCCTGCTGATTGCTGCCGTCTGCAATGCTCTTAATGGATTCAGCGCTCTTGACAGGCATCTTCGAGAGGCTCTCTGCTGCCAAAGCAGCGGCTGCCTCCGCCACGCGGTCCTGCTCTTTGACCTTATCCTCACCACGATCGCCATTCACCGGAGAGTTCTTCTCGCCCCGTTCGAAGATCTGCTGTTCAAGGTCTTGCTCATGCATGATGCTGCTGGCATCAGTGTTGGCAGTCACTTCGCTGGAGATGGAGTTGTTCATGGCATCCTCGTCCTTGGACAGATCTTCATTCTGGTTCTCCGAAGTACCGTTCTCTACGTTTACCTCTTTGGCAACTTCGGTGGCAGAAGGGGCACTCTTCTGTCGTACACCAAATTCTCGCTCGAGGTCCCCAAAATTGTTGAGATGAGTCCTGCTCGTCTTGCTTGCGATGGTAGCGGCAACATCTCTGGGAAGACGAGCAATGATGTTGAGCTTCTGTGCAACAGAACATATCTCAGTCTGGTCGCTCAGAAGAAACAGCTGATTGGCATCATTGCGTTCGATGCTCTCGTGCAGACGCCAAAGGGCACAGCTCATTAATGGACGCAACGCTCCTGGGACATCCTTTGCCGATATCTTCGGGGCGTCGTTTCTGACCTTCCATGGGAATGTCTCGCTCCCGGCGGTCCGAGCTACCAGCTTTGGTTTTGGAGGCGCTGGGAAAGGAAGATTAGCAATGTATACGGTCTGGAACTGGACTCTATCCACCTTTCGACACCGACTTCTCCAATTGTCCGTTAGCCATGTTTTGCTTCCTTCGCAACGCTTCTGCCCATGTTGTAGGGGGACCCTCAACAGCCTCCGGCTTTTCTTCTTCTACATCGAGATCCTTCCACGGCGTGTATTGTTCATTTGGTTGTTGGAAATGAACAGCTTCATAGTTTTCATTCTCATGAAAGAACACTCGCTGTTCCGAGTCAGCGTCTTGCTCTTTCCTGGTTTTCAGCCGCCCAAGGTATTCCCGCGCCACACGAGGATTAATGTCGAAGGCGGGGTATTCTTTCTTGGGTGGCTTGCCCGAAGACCTAGGTCGAGGGGCCTCCTGTGTTATCGGCTTAGGCTCTATAGACTTCTGGTAGAGCGACTCGACTTGTTCGATTGCTAGAGTAACTCAATGAGGCTGAAAGATTGTTGGGCTGGACTTTAACCCACTGCATGATGGCACAACAAGACGTAAGTGACCACTATAGATCCAAAGCTTTATATGTTGAATGTGGTCGACGAAAGTTTTGGCGTCTATGACGCAGATCGGAGTCTCCATCTTGGTGACCAGTGCAAAATGTAAGATGTTGTGTGTCGTCTCATCGAGACGGTACCATTGTTGATGTAGGCCCAGCTGAAGGACCTGTCTTGTTGTTCAGTATGATCTGTCCATGGCGGTGTCTCCGACCAAGTGTCTGACAGAGTTGTGCAAGGTGACGGTTGCCGAGTACGTACCTGAGACAAGTGTTCCTTGCAAGTGAGCGCATTTATACATGTTGGGAAGAGGATGCGGCCTCGTGATTTCTCAAGAGGCTCATGTGAAAGTCCTTCTCATGCATAAGGATTCCGAGTGTGAGGCAGTAGGAAGAAGAGGCGGAGGTGTTGAGGTGGTGGCATGTGAAGTCGAGGAAGAGAAAAGTAGTCACAGAAATGAAGATGATCGACTTCAATAAACGAAGTAAATGGAGAAATGCCGTACTTTAGGCGGGAGCTGAGCTAAGCTAAGCCACTTAATCTCTTGGCATGCGCTCGTTTTGAGCCAATTAATTAGGTACTTGCATCATTTTGGATTTAATTTGTGCAGATAGCCAACGAATGACGCACAATCACTGGTCGACTATATTTACATTGTGATTACTTGAAGCTCGCGGCTGAATCTATATACCTATACACCGCCCTGACAGTCCAAGAACTCCAAGGAAGAAGATCATGCCATAGCACACTGAAGCTGACCAACACTTTCTACTTGCCATCTTAGCTGCTCGCCAACTCGAAATCCAATTCAAAAGCTGTTGTTTCTAGATCAAGAGAGCATTCGGCTCCCAGTGCTGCTGTGGAAGGTTGGAAAAGCCTGAAAAGAGAGCCATAACTCTAACCGATAGCGCTCCATCAGCTCAATGATAAAACCTTCACCAGTCAAGAAGAGGAAGATGGCCGGCGAATCCTCTTCTACGGCCAGCTCATCCGCTGTTGGTGGCACTGAAAGATGCACGCACGCTCAGGTTTCTCCTACTAGTACTATAGCTGCTGGCAAAGACATCGGAGCGGTTCCTTTGACAGGGTTATCCTCGACAAGGAGGACATCCACCGGCAACAATGTCAAAAGGAACACCAAGATCCCTGGCAGAGGCCTTCTGCCCGTGAGGGACAAACAAGCTGTTGGGACTTCGTATGCACAACCGACCATATCTCCTGGACACATAGTCTTTGAGAAGCAAAGCCAAGCCAAACTTCACAAAGTACACTTTTTCTCATCGCAGAAGATGCCTCAGCCATTCCTCGACAGATGACACACCGCCAAGTGCATGATGGAGCCAGGAAATACAATCTTGATAACCAAACAGAGGACTAGGCAGTTTATCCAGATTGTCTAGTCATTGTATGTACTAGCAGTGTGAATATACAATATTTTGAGAGACTTTCAATCTTCAGTGGCCAAGCTTCAGAAAACGCGGGATTACACGCAAGCAACCGGAAAGCAACCGGAAAGAGAGATTCATGGGGTCAATGACCAATCGTTGCGGTTTGTAAATACTTAGGGTGTTTTGGGAGGAGTGTACTAGCTATCAGGGTATCCGACGAGTTTGCACCATGACTTCGTTTCAATCCATGAACGTGAATCTCGCACTCATCCAATTCAAAGCTCCTTGCTGATCAAATGGTCTTTCTCAACTACACGCTGCGCCCATTCCCTAGTTCTTATTAGCACTGAAATAGCGATGTGGAACCAATGGCTTCTTACGTCCAGCTGCCGTCGTACACTATATGATTTCGGGGTCAGCAGAACTCTTCTGGGATCAAATCTGAGTCGGGGAACGTATCCCGGGAAATTTTGTTCCTGCGACATGTCTTGCAATCCCAAATGCAGTACGAATCAGGAAGAAAAGGTTCGGAAAACACAACTTACATCTTCGGTCGTTGGCATGGCCAAAATCGGCCTCTCCAAGCGCAGCATCGATTAC
Source organism: Platismatia glauca (assembly GCA_963556305.1). Taxonomy (NCBI): domain Eukaryota; kingdom Fungi; phylum Ascomycota; class Lecanoromycetes; order Lecanorales; family Parmeliaceae; genus Platismatia; species Platismatia glauca. Next base: position 2,047,145 of record OY745763.1, on the reverse strand, counting down.
AGCTGCCGTCACACCTGTACCACAGCTGCTAATTACTGGCTTCTCTGGGTTAATTCCCTTCGATTCAAAGACCTGCCTTAACTCATGGCCCGGAAGGAGGGCCCCAGTCTTAGGATCGAGCAGCTCTGAGTGAGGGACATTTATGCTGCCTGGTACATGACCGCTCGATAAGCCGGGCCTTGGTTCAGGTGCGGTACCCGCCCATCTACCCTTAGGCCTCGCATCCAGTATCTGAATCTCTTCCGCTCCCTCCTTGCCATGGTCCTTCGCGATATCTTTGACCTCGGCAAACTTCACTACTTTCTCTGGATCGACCTGAGGCGTTGGGTAATGACTTGGCTCCTCAGCTACAGCCTCCACCTCCCCACTTTCCGTGGGATAACCTTGCTCGACCCACAGTCTGAAGTTGTTGAGAAGGTGCACGCTTGGATGACCGAAGACCTTGAACGTCCAGCCCACACGAGGTGCACTGAATATCCCGAGCTCTTTCGAGTCGTAGATGACAACCTCGTCATCCCTTCTGATTCCAATTTCTTGCATAGCCTTAGCAAACCCTTCGGCTGTAGGTAGCATGTGTGGATACTTCGAGTCATGGTCTTTGACGGCGTCAAGGTCAAAGAACCGTGCAGAGGGGATTCGTTGCTGTTTGAATACGCTGCGGCCCGTACGGCCGTCGGGATCGTTGGGTAGAAACCAAGAAGCACAAAGTGGAACCACTCGTGGTGCTGTGGAGATCTTGGTCGAGACGTTCTTCGTCAGAGCGTCAGCAAGTTCTTTAGGCGTGACGATATAAGTTTGTAAAGAGACATGACGACGTTGAGCCATCGAAGCTGGACGGTGTAGGGTAGGAGAACAAAAACTTAGGAGACCGTTGAAGGGCTTAATTGAAGGTAGTCGCGTGCGTGCATGCAATGCCATGGTCAATAACACTCAATTGTTTCTCTCATACCCGAAATGAGTGCTGGTAGTGCTGAAGGAAATGATAATCTAACATGAAAGAAAAAGGAAGTCCAGCTTCATCGGTGGGCAAGATGTACCGTTGAGGAGCTGAGGAATCGGCTTCGGAGACAAGGCCCTCAATTCTGAGGTTAAAGCGCACTAGCAGGGGTAGCTTGTCATCGCCGCATCCCGCGCAACGATCTCGAAAACAAAACACCAGAGGCTCAACTATTGCTCGGTAGTCGGTAATCATCACACGCGACCATTCGGGCTAGCAGGCCTTTGCGGAGGAATGTTTGTCAATCCTTACCATCGATAGCTATAGCCTCGCTCTTCCTCCGTACAACGCGGGATCCGCATCAGCGAGCAGCACGCCATGAAAGTCACCATCAAAGAATGGAACGCTGTGGCCTCTTGGCGATGGGATAGGCCAGAGGATGATGTCTGTGGTATATGTCGAGTCCAGTTCGACGGTACATGCCCTACCTGCAAATACCCCGGCGACGACTGCGCTCTGTGTGAGTGAGACTAAGCAATCCAGGCGGGTGGACTCAGGACTAAGAATGAGTATAGTGAATGGCCAATGCGGACACTCCTTCCACATGGTACGAAGCCACTCGTATGCGGAAGCTCTGGAAGATTATGCTGAATATTGATAGCACTGCCTCCTCACCTGGATCCAGCAAGAATCATCGAAAGGACTCTGTCCGATGTGCAGACAAAGTATGGTTTGCTCTCCGTTGGGACTTATAGAAGCTGACCATCGTGCAGAGTTCGAGTGGAAGCAAAGCGGAGAATAGATGTGAATTGCAGATATCCTCGCTGTGTCGGAAGACTTGTTTTTGGTGAATGGCATAGCGTCTGGCGTTGTTCAACCTTCGATACCCAATATGGCATGGAGCAGAAGACCAAGGATCCGAAAGCAGATATTATAAAAACACTTGTAGCTCACAGGGTCCGTCCACAACGGCACGCCTTCAACAAGTCTAATATAGTGTACTGCGTACTGCATACACAAACCGTCTTTCTCCGCTGCGACTACCTACCACTCAACCATGTAACCCCCAAATCTCCCTCCAACCGCACCATGTCCTTCACCCCCCTCTCCACGCCACCACCCCTCCTCCTCCCCTCCCCTCTCCCCTCCCCCTCAACCTCAAACCCACCGCGCAACAACGACCCCCAAGACCATCCACCCGACCCCGCCATCCCACCCCCACCACCAAATTTCCAACCTCTCTTCACGCTCCTCTCCAACAGCCGCACCTCAACAACCCACCACCCAACCGTACACTATATATTCACAGACGACGCCCCCGACCGCGATCCCATCACAGCCGCCGCCCTGCACATACTCCACGCATCATCCACCACCTCATCATCACCGAACGCGAGCCCGAGGAATGGCAGAGCCGATACCACGGGCCGGGATGTGACGGAGCGATATGTGCTGCTGGAGATGGATGGGACGGGGACGAAGATCGAATCGGCGCAGAGCATGGCTCCGGATTGGGCTGTGACGTCTACGGAGCTTGGACCGGCGCCTACGTGGGATGGAGATGGGGAGGGGAAGCGGGAGGGGGGGGAGGGGAGGGGGGTGATGTTGAGGATTGAAGGGGTCGAGGTCGGGGGGGAGGAGGAGGCGGGGAAGCTGGGAGAGGGAAAGAGGTTGGAGGAGTTGGTGGGTGTGTATGAGAGGCAGATGGCGGAGCTGAGGAGAGTGGTGGATGCTGGGCAGGGTATCACGACGGGCGGAGAAAGTGGGAGATGAGCGTTGATATGGTTATTTTTGGGGAAAATTGTCTGATCTGGGTGAGGAGATGGAGGGTCGTGTCGTCCTGGATGATTTTTGGGAGGATATCATGCTGACATTGGGCGGTGAAAGAGTTCGCTATAGAGGTATACTCTAAATGG